>WPIO01000109.1:1270000-1372843 GCA_009760855.2 Cristatella mucedo | reverse complement strand
TACTATCGCGTTGCTACGTTTCAAATTTCAAACATCGTATGCTGTGTATCACGGCCTCCACCATTCATTTTATTCTACATCATTGTCAGCTTCTCAGAATTACAGAAAATTCGTCCAGTTCGTATACTTCAAAAATCTGGAGCTAACTATCAGCTGAAAACTTACCATCGTCTGTCCAATAATCCAAATGGAAGCCATGCCCACCTAAACGCCCGGCCATCCCGGCATACTTTTCTTGACTTATCGTATTTTTCCAAATGTATTCACCCGATGCATAGGCCCCCAATTTTTTAAATAATTTAAATCTTTTACTTAGTAATACAATGAACAGAAAAATAGCAATGCTGACAGTAATCGCTCGTGTTACTGTCACTTTCTCCTAAAGGAATGGTGAATATACCCTCTCAATCTTCGTTTATGCTGCTAACGGCTTTGAGCGTTTGAAGTTCCAGAGAATTTGTGTGCGAATTTTGTCCGTATTCCCAATGCCAGTTCCGAAGCTTCGTAAAGCCGCTTTCCCCGTAGTGGTTCCTGTAAGTTAACAGCTCCTCCGTTCACTGCAATCGTCGTGGTATTCTGCTGGACCTTGTTGGTTAAGACTCCTCTGCAATGTCCTTTGTGTTGAACGAACCAAGTTTCAACATCGTTATCCGACTCTTACCAGTTTTCGGATTTTTGAGAAGTGCTTTTTTGTTGTAGGATTTTATCAGAGCCTCTACTTTTACTCTCCATATTCTGATGTTCTACGGTCTGGTGTGGGTCCAAGCAAGCTCTCACTGCTGCACGATTGGGTTGTCTTTTCCAATTTCCGGTTTCGTCGATTCCAACTTTGTTCCGGTCATCGTGGCAAGAGTTGTCGCAACCGTAGTTATCGCCCCTTCTACAGCCGTGGTGGTCTCTGGTGATCTCGCTTGGGATCCCATAATGACGCCTGTTGCTGTGGCCACCTGCATGCTCGCTTTGGTGGCGTCTGTTATCGCTTTGGCAGGATGCTTAACCTTCATTATCTAGGTCCTCATTTGTTCAGTAAGCGATCTCAATGACACCCGTATCTTTTATCTCCATTGTTTGGCCTTTCAGAGAAAGAGGGATGTCAAGTTTGTGGGGATATAGAAGGCTATTGACAACACTTTGGCCACAAGTTATTTTTTGCTGGGTGGCCTTCAAAGCAGATGAGCTTTTAAGTGCAAAATTAAATAAAAAAGTAGCCTCCCATGTATATGCCCCCTCTCCTTTGTGTGCCGCGAATTTAGTTCGAAAAGGATGGGAAACTCGTGGTAGAATACGATATTTGTGCTGTTCATGTGATTTAATCCTTATATGTGAGTATTTACTGAACTTCTGCCGTTATTACTAATGGTTTGAGGGGTGCCTTTACGGAATACGTTTATTGCCTTAGATCACATTTACCAGTAGTTCTCTCAGGCTAGTACACACAAATTTTCTATTACCAGCGAATGTAGCTTCGATTACGATATTCACCCGGAAATGTTCATTACTCACACTCTATCAGATCACTCGTACACTCGTCACATAAGACGAGACAAGTGCTTACTTAGGACGGGATCGGTTTCACTGCAGCCGATGATTCTAACTGCTGATACATCCGTCCTTCCCTGCAACCTTAGTGCTATTTGTGCGCTCTACGGCTCTCCTTGTTCGCACGCTTTAACTTACCGTTCGAATTTGCTGTCTTCATTGCCAGTGGTTGCTTGAGGTAGATTATGTTTGCTGCCAAATGCCCACCTAAAAACCACCCAGGCTCGGAGAGAGCTGTCGAAAACTACCGAGCTTAAAGGCCATTCAGTCTGTGTGGAATTCAGAAGTCGTAGATAGAGATACACACAGACATTGCTTTTATCAGAATTGGAAAAGTTGAGCTTGTTAACCACTCATCGCAGTGTCCGATTAAATCTTCAAGTTAGCGACAAAATAGGAAATAACTAATAATTTTTCACCACGATCATATCTGCAAGGCCGATGGCTATTACTTCATTGAAAGTGTGTGTAAAACCAAAAGAGGGTGAAAGTAATATAGAAATTGACCTCTTTCCCAGCAATTCAATCAAGAGCCACGCCTTATATTTTTATTGAAATGTAAATCTGACTGTTTTTTTGCTTTTGACGCCCGGGTACATAGCTGATTTAACACGTGTTACAGAGGCCAGCGTTTGTTTGTTATACCCGAGTACTATAAAGCCTTACCAGTGAATCAAGGAACAGATAAATAAGTATGTCTTGTTTACTGTCCGAACGTAGAACCTCTCGGGAGGAAAGAGTCTACACGGTGGCTTATAAATTCGAGGTATGTACGTAAGTACGTATTTAATTCTGAAATTCCACAAAGTAACACAGACTATGCGGGTGTTATGCAGGGGTGTTTTCCAAGGCACACTTAATTCCTAAGCTGTTTTCGACCAATATTAGGCAGCCAACATACTTCATCTCTGGACAAACCCCTCTCCATTTGCCATTTAAGCATAATTTAATGATAGAATAAATCATAAACACACTATTTATGGAAAAACACAATGTGATTCAGAAATTATAATGGCTGACCGTCAAAATTGGCGGTGCCATCATATCTCCTGTTGAATCAGCAAGAAATCTAGAGATCATGCTACAAAGTGACCTCTCGTTAGATGACCACGTCAGCTCCACCATCAAGTCATCTTACTTCCAGCTATATAACGTTGCTGAAATTTCGTCTCGTTAAGATAAGGCTACCACATCTAAGATGGTCACAGCATTTGATACATCCCGTCCTGTAACTCACTGCTTGCAGGCCTACCGGCATGTGCAGTCAGACGATTACAGCTTGTGCAAATCTCTGCAGCTGAGCTTGTTTGTCGAGTGCATGGCAGTTGTCACATCACACCACTTCTCGCCGTCCTGCACTAGCTCCCAGTAAAGCAACAAATCGACTTCAAGGTTTTATTGCTCACTTTTAGGTCACTTCATTCTTTCACTCTAGCCTATCTCTCAGATCTACTCTCACACCAGGCTAAGCATCGAACCACCCGCATTTCGGAAACCAATAGTCTACCAATACCTCGTAGGAACCTCAAATCTTTTGCAGACCATTCGTTTAGTTCGCATGCTCCCAAAGCATGGAACTCCTTCCCGAATTGCGTCAGAACATCCCCTGACTTGACCGCAATTAAAAATAACTTACACACACACCTATTTAGGACAGCATTTAGTGGGACTCTTTGATTCGTCCTTCATGTGCTAATGCATTGTGACATTGTGCATGTTGCTACTCACAACATTTGGATGATGACCCTGTGAATTACATGCCTAACCATGTTATTCGTGTTCTTTATTAAGCATAATATTATATTACTATATATAATAATAATAATATAATACTGACCATTCAGTTGCGTTTACCTTTGACGAAAATGTAAAGCGCCTAGAAATATCGTGACTTTTCTGAGGGGGATTTTCAAGTGCATTATTATAATTATAATTTGAACGGAATTTAAATGTCAGCAGTTGTCAAGGAAGTTTCTTCAAGAAAGGGCTTGAGCTCTCTGCTAAATTGAGCTGTCTGCCGACTCGGGTCGTCGATCGTTTTCATCCATAATTTCTGTCGACTAAAGCCTTAGATCCTTACCTTTGATCCGTTACTCAGATCCTTCGGTACAAACCAATCAGCCTTTGAGCTCTAGTCTTAGGGCTATCACTGCAGTGCACGACCTCTGCTTACGTTCAGGCTCATGCCATTCGTAAGCATTCTAAGTCGACTGAGGTTCCTCATGATGCCATCCTGAACTCTCTATGACGCTCACAACTTAAGCCACGATACGATGATACAATATTGGAATGGAAGGTTCGTTTCATCGATAGGCGTTCTTGTCTAATGCGGTTATTTGTAGTGAGTTTGGCCATTAAAAAACTCAAGGGTGGAATGCTGCTAGAGCGAAAGCAGCCGCACGGAAGCTTCCTCTGGCTGACGAGCTAATCAGACGTTTTGGCATGTGCACAGCCTACATTTTTACTTCAATCGCAGCGAGACTTATTTTAGAGCTATCTCTCGTGATTATCTTGAGAGCAGGTAGAAATCAAAAGACTCCACGGGTTGGCAGAAACTTTAGCGAGCCAATCCCACCGAGCCGTTTAATTGTCTGACAAGCTCTGTCAGTTGATCCATGACCTGCAGGTCGCCTGACCTAGGGTCAGCTGAGCCAATATCATAGCTGACCACTGCAATAGTGCGCCGGGCTTTTGGTCAGTGCTAAAAAAAGAGTGAAAGTCATCTTTTCAGAATACAGCTGCAATCGGGTGCGTTTAGAAAGAATTGACAGCAGCTGCTCAGCAGGCGACAGTTCGTCCACTATGACTTTCGACCGCAGCTTACTACGATATGCTAACACTGTTCTCGATCTAATCAGTAAGCTAAATAACCTTTTCGGAGCTGTGTGCTTTCTTTAATTTTTGAGTCTAATTGCTGATACTCCTGAGGATTATTTTATAAGTATAGTTTCAGCCTCTTTGCACCGTCAGGATCTGTGTGGAAAATAAATTTGCAGTTCCATGCCTCTACTTAAAGACCGTTGGCGTCAGAACCTTAGCACTGCAGGACCGAGTCTGGAACTAGTATCCACAACTCTTAAGCAAACGCAACTGCTCTCTTGCTGCTGACTAGGGCTCATCACTTTCAGAGATTCTGAGCTCTCACTTCCAAACGAATCACTACCCCAACTGCTTTCCTGACTCTGCCATGCTTCCCACTTTCTATTTTTTCGTGAGACAAAGTCTGCTGGCTGCCGAATTCGTAGAATAAGCCGCTCAGACTTTGCGTTCGCTATACACATCTGTCCCACCTAACACCCACATAGTCTTTATGAATTAGTGGATTCATAGGCGGAAATGCATAAGCATGCCTTGATTTTACTTTGGCATCACATTACTACTACTACACTTACGTCCAGATTAGGTTGCGACTACATTAAATTTTCCTACGAACCAATTACTCTGGCAGCTTGTACATATAACACGTTACACTTTAATCAAAAAGTATTTAAAACATTGATTACTGCACATTCATTACACCAATTTAGAAAAAGTTATGACTCCTGCAGAGAAATTGAAATCTATTTTTACCAAGATCAAAAGTGCAGCTAGGCTTGTCTGTCATGAGCAGTTGCCACATCACACTACTTCTCGCCCTCCTGAGCTAAGTAAATGTCAAGCAACGAGGCGATTAAAAAGATTTTTCGCTCATTTTCAAATTCCTCCATCATTTAGCTCTAGAATAAATATTTAATCTACCGCTCCAACAGGCTAAGCATGCTAAAACCAGTGTTTCGCAATCTAACTGCTTACCTATACCTCGTATAATTCTAAAAATCCTTAGGAGACTGTGCATTTAGTTTGTTTGCTTCAAACCCTGGAATTCCCTTTCGACTTGTGCGTCGACATCCCTTCATATGACCAGACTTAAAAAAACATGGAAAGGAACGTGAAAGAAACTATAAATGCACCCATTTACCGTAGCATTAAGTGGCTTCCTTTGGTTCGACCTTTATGTGCCTGTGCAGGCTGTCACTTAGGATGCTGCAACTAACCACACTTGCATACTGAACCAGTGAATATTACCCAAAACCATGTTATTCTAGTTATTTATTAAGCATGCTTCCACAAACCATTCGATCGTCCTTCCTTTCCAGCAAATGTAAAGCACGTAGAAAGAGACAGGGCTCTCTGACGGTGCTTTATCAAACGTGTTTTTATTATTACAATCAATTGCATTCAGAGATAAACTAACGACAGCAGCCGGCAGCAAGCCTCAATCAAATTTGTAACGAACACTACGAAACTAATTTGAGTGAGCATCCATAACGACCCTCACTGAGCGAATCATAACCCAACGCCCTGGAGACAGGCGTCGGGCCAGGGATTAAAATGGACAGCGAGCTCCAGCAGGTTCTCTCTCTGCACCGGATCTCTGCGCCGGAAGAAGAAGCATATGCAATTGATTTATTAAATGCAGCTGCCAATCCTGAACCAACTAAAGAGGGTGACTAGCCTGGCTGTGCTCGCCTTAGGCTAAATGCCTAGCAGCCAGCTGGGTTACACGAATTTTTGCTAAATTGAGATACGTGAATTTTAAATTCCATAAGCTTGTCTTTTGTATTGATTATGTCGTCGCTCTGGTTGATGTATGATAATCAGATCACGATATCATGTCGTCCTAGTGCTAGCCGGCACTTGGCTGCTGCACACTTGCCCACCTTTGATGTGATTTTAGCCCGCCTTTGATGTGGCTTAGCCCGAATTCGATGGCCCAGACCAACTCTTGAAGAAGATTGAAGCTAGCGAACACCGAGTTCAGCTCGACGTCGACACGGGGTGTATTGTCATGGCCCATTGCAAGCGTCTGCATGAATGAAGGTTTCTTAAATCCTACTACGGCAATCGCATGTTGTTGCTTTAATACACATACATTAGCTACTTCTTTAAATCCACTCATATCGGAGAACGCCTAATGGAAAAGCTGTTACGGTTAGTGCCTCAATAGTTCAGCTGCTACGAAAGCACGTGAAGGATTCTAGTAATAAAATAACATGCTTCCGGCCTAAAAGTGATGAAGCAGTTCAGCATGGTACGCAGGAGCCAAGTCGTGCCAGGCCTTGTGGGTGAGCGTAAGAACTTTGCTCTGTATTCTTTGCTCAACCGGCAACCATCCTAGCTCTTTCAGCAGAGGTGACACGTGCTCAAACCACTGGGACTTGAAGACCAGCCTAACAGCCATATTCATAGTCAGCTGTAGTGGCATAATAGCTTTATTTGGCAGTCCAGCCAAAAGGGAATTACAATAATCAAACCGAGACAGAAGTAAAGAGCTGGTTAAATTTTTTACAAGCCACTGTAGGAGACAGCTCCTAATCTTGGATAGGGATCGGATGTAACGGCTAGCTGTAGAGGCAGTCGTCTGAATGAAGCTTTTGAAATTAAGGCAGCTGTCGAACACGACACCTAGATTACGAGCACGTGGTGATGGCTGCACAATAGCATCACCAATTAGAACAGCAAAGCCTTTTAGTCTAGCTACACGCTTAGGGTGTCCTATGAGCAGCAGTTCGGTTTTATTGTCATTGAATTTTAGGAAGTTTCCAACATCCAGGATCGAATAACGGCAAGGCAAGCATTCTGTTTTTCAGTTGCTGCAGCAGATTCCGACGGTTTAAATGACAAATACAACTGATTATCGTCAGCATAGAAGTGATACCCTATTCCATGGGCATTAATCACTTTTCCCACAGGTTGTATATTAATGTAGAACAGCAAGGGACCGATTACAGACCCTTGAGGCACTCCACAGGTGACCCTTCTCATGTCTGAGACCTGACCCCCACACGACACGGATTGAACACGATCAGACAAGTATGATTTAAACCTCGCCAGTGCTTCGTCTGCCGCACCGATGGTTGTTCTCAATCGATCAAGCAGAACTTCGTGATCAATGGTGTCGAAGGCGGCAGACAGATCTAGCAGAGCTAGGGCCATGACATTCCCGTCGTCGTTGCCACGTAGAAAATCATTTTAACACAGAGGAGAGCAGTTTCAATAGAGTGCTGCCTCTTGAACCCTGATTGAAATGTTTCTGAGATTCCATTCTTTTCAATATGTCCAACCAGCTGCTAAGCAAAAACCCGTGTTGTCGAGTCCGTCTTCTGACACGGACCACCTGCGACAACACATCAACATCTGTTCTCCTGCTGACTGAGGCACATTAACTCCAGCAACCCTGAGCTGCTACTGCTAAATTACTCTTTCAAATCTGTTAAATCTGTCAACATCCAAATCTTCCTACTTTCTGCTACATAAGATTGCTAAAGCTCAGGATTGCTTAGATAAGGATACCACGTCTATATTGGTCCATGCATTCATAACATTCCGTCTCTATTTCTGTAACTCACTGCTTACTGGCCTACCAGCATGTGCGATCAGGCGACTGCAGCTATTGCAAAACTCCACAACTAGGCATGTCGGTGTGAGTGTCGTAGTAGCCACCTCACAACACTTCTCACCGACCTGCACTGGCTACCAGTAAAGCAACAGATGGACTTCAAGGTTATGTCGCTCACTTTCAGCACAGTCCATTCGTTGGCTCCAACTTATCTCTCAGATCTACTCCCCCAGCCGGCCATGCATTGTACCACCAGCTTTTCAAAATCCCAAAGTCTACGTATACCTCGTACAAACCTCGAATCCTTTGGAGACCATGCATTTGGTTCGCATGCTCGCCAAGCCTGGAACTCCCTTCACACTTACATCCGAACATTCTCAGACTTGACCATATTTAAAAAAAACTTAAAAACACACCTATTTAGGACAGCATTTAGTGGGTCCCTGTGATTCGTCCTTCATGTGCTTATGCATGCTGACACTGTATATGCTGTCACTAACCACATTTGTATGGTGACTTGGTGCATTTCACCTCTAACCATGTTTTTCATGTTGTTTATCAAGCATGGTATTACTCACCATTCAATTGCATTTCCATTTGCAGCAAATTTAAAGCGCCTAGAAAGAGATTGAGTTCTTTGAGGGTGCTTTATCAAGTGCATTATTATAATCATTGTTATTATTACTCACTTCGTCGACTGCCCTCCTGTCTCAGCTGCGCTTCTCTTATGCTGTCTTTGTTGCTTCAGATGCTGTTTGTTGGCCATAGCACAAGCACGGAAAGTCGCTTAGTCATTGAGTGTGTGGCAGACAACTGTACTGAGTTACTGCCACTTAGCCTACGTACTCAGGAGAAATACCGACGGAGTTATATTTAGTTACACTACGGACCCTGCGAAGTCGCATGTATCATTGGTCCTCATTTGAGGATCGTACGGCAACTTCAATACATCAACAGCTTGACCGAGCCGGGGAAGTTACTCGGGTTCGGCACGAAATCGACAGGCAGACCTGAGCTTCGGAGCGTTTCCGGCTACGGGCCTTGGAATGCTGGGCTTTCGAGTGGCACGAGCTTGGTAGTAGGCGCCCCGTCAGGACGAGCGAGGATTGCAGCCGACGTTACCAACAAGCTAGCTTATTTCGTGTAAATAGCGTCGTCGTAGGTCAACGCCAAGGTGAGCCGGAGCTGCATGCGGTACAAGCCGTGGCTGCTGTGGAAGCTGAAGCCGAAGCCAGCACTTCCAAGAAGGGGTTTCAGGCAGCCCTAGGCCAGCGACGATCCAGAGGACGAGCGTAGCTTCGTGGCGTCGTCGACGGTAGCTTTGGGGACCTCGGAGAGGGATGCTTACACAAACTGGCAGCCTCGCCCAAAATGTTTCGCTTGCAAAGGCACAGCTGATCTCGTGCCGGCTTCCGGGGGTGCATTATGGCTTCAGTTGGTGGGTGGTGCTGCTACCTTCACTTTTAACGTTCTGCACTCACCCGAACGAGAAACCTATAATGCAAAAAAGACTATTCTTGCACTAGGAGAAACTTAGGCGACCACACACCCGTAAAGACCTGATTTAGATGGTTCTTGAACTTGTGCCAGCCAAAGCTGCTAGATTACGAAAGGGCTCCGTCTTATAGACATTACCGTAGGCTACGTTGGCTGCGAAGTCTCCGTGTCACAATCTAGCGTGTATACATAAACAAGCGTCTATTGAAGAGACTATCGGTGACTGGTGCATTTGGTTCCAAGCAAGTGAGATGTATTTCAGTCTTTGAAGCCAGCAGTGAGCTGGTGCCGAGGCAATTATTTTTCCTCACTGTGGTATAGGACATCTTTCACGTTCAAAATATGGACCTTTTTAGAATTGGCAGGTTTTGTTATGAGGCCCATTGTTCATGAAATTGCCATTCTCTGCTACTGACGGGCTATTTAACTCTCCACATCGAGGCAGCATAAACGAATTGCTGGCCATGCTTAGCCGTGCTTCGAGCCCAATGTTGCAGTAGCAATTCTTACGGATTTGCAATCACCAGTGCTCACCATGAAGGCCCTGCTTCTGTGGCTAGGAAGTCTTAGAGCCGATGTCATAACAGCTCATTTGGAACAGTCCACTAACTCTTAAAGATCGCCTTAGCCCTGAAAATCGTGCAGAAACGCGATCCCTAGCCAAGCTACCCATCACTTTCGCATGTAGCCCATACGAAACATCATTGGGGTGCAGCGGCTGACTTCAACATAGCGGTTACCAGTCTCGACAGAAATCCCGACACCCAGCTTTTAAGTGACCGTATGCACAAAACTCTCGCCCAAACTGATAATGTCCATCTGCACAGACACATTATTTACAATAATTGTAATATCAATAATGCTCTCTACAAAGCACCCTCAGAGAACTCAATCTCTTTCTAGCTGCTTCACATTTGATGCTATGGCAACCGCAATTGAATGGAGACTAATATCATGCTAGATCAAAATGAATAACGTGATTATGGGTCACATGCACACGGTCAGCATGGAAATGGGTTAATGGCAGCAGGCACAGAGCCTGCATGCAGAATTAGACAAACGACGAATCACACGGAACCACTAACTTCAATCCTATATAGGTATGTTTTTAAAATGTTTTAACACGTTGTCTAGTCAGGGTATGTTCTTACGCAAATCAGGTGTGAGTTCCAGGCTTTGGGAGCATAAGAACTCAATGCACGGCGTCCAAAGTATTTGAAGTTTATAGAGGTATTAGTAAACTGTTGGATTGCGAAAAGGAGGTGGTACAAAGTTTAGCCGGGAGGGGAAGTAGATCTCACATACAGATTGGAGACAGATAATAAAGTAACCTAAAAGTGAGTGACGAATCCATAAAGTCGATTCGTTGCTTGAATAGTAACCACTGCTGGTCGGCGAGAAGTGATGTGATGTGGCAACTGCCATGCTCAAGACCGACAAGCCTTGCTGTAGAGCTTTGCACCAGCTGCAATCGCCTGATCGCACATGATGGTTGGCCAGTAAGTAGTGACTTCCAGAAGTCGAGACGGGATGTCGTGAATGCATGGACCAACTTAAACGTGGTCTCCTTGTCTAAACAAGCCCTAATTTCAGCCACGTTATAAGCTGAAAATTTGCAGTTTCGATTGTCGAGCTGATATGGTCGTATTACGAGAAGTCGCTTTGGAATATGATACCTTTATTTCGAGCTGATTCAACCGGAGATATGCTGGTAGCACCAACTTTGACATTCAGCCTTTCTAATCTCCGAATCTCACTCTGTTTGCCAACAACTAGCTATTAGTTTATTCGTCGTTTAGTTTTAGAAAACGTGCTGCTTTCCATGTGCGGATGTCATCAATGCAAGGAGCAAGTGAGTTGAGAGAATTTGAGGTTCTCGAAGGCTGGGAGAGATCAGAGCGAAGGTACAACTGATTTTCATCTGCATAGAAGTGAAAGCCTAGATTGCGCTTGGTAATCACATCAGAAACAGGGAGAGTTGAAACCGTGAATAGAACCAGACCTAGCATAGAGCCCTGAGGTACTCCATGTTTCAGTGGCACTTCAGATGATCTTAGTCCATTCACGCCGATACTCTGGGGTCTCCCACTGAGATAGGACCTGAACAACTGCAGAGCAGTGCCAGTGATGTCCAGGCGAAATGAGAAGCGTTCTAGAAGAACTGTGTGATCAATGGTTTTAAAAGCTGCCGGAAGATCAAGCAAAGCAAGCAGATACACTCTACGCATTCCTGCATTCCTAAGTAGATATATAATATTGCACTTGATATTGCACTTGATAGATTGTTGTATACCCTAAGCAATGCTGACTCTGTGGAGTGATTTTCTCTAAAGCGAGAGTGAAACTTATTAGCAAGGTGTGAGGTGTCGATATATGAGTTCAGCTGGTCTGCCACGACCCGTTCCAGTGTCTTTGATAGGAATGGTAAAAGAGAGACTGGGCGGTAGTTGCTTAAGTTCTCTTATCTAGTGTAGCTTTCTTGAGAAGTGGCCTGACTACAGCTTTTTTTAAACGAGCAAGGACATGACCTGAGGCTAATGGCATATTAAAGATGTTAGTTATGCATGGCAGCAGGAGTAGTTTTATCATCGTTTAGTTTTAGAAAATTTGGGGCATTCTATCTGCTGCTGTGATTAATCCATGCAGCAAGTGAGTTCAGAGATCTCGAGGTGCTCGAAGGGTGGGAGGGATCAAAACAGAGGTTCAACTGAGTCCCATCCGCTTAAATGTAAAGCCTAGATTGTGCTTGGCAATCACATCAGCAAGAGGGAGAGTATCAACCGTGAAAAGAACAGGACCTAGCATGTAGCCCTAAGGTACTCCAGATTTCAGAGGTATCTCGGATGACCTCATATCGTACACCTCCGTACTCTGGAGTCTCCCACTGTAATAGCACCTGGATCATTGTAGAGCAGTGCCAGTGATGCCGTGGCGAGATGAAAGGTGCTCTAGAAGAACTTTGTTATCGACACTATCAAAAGCTGCCGAATGATCGAGAACAACAAGTTGAGACACTCTACCCATGGCTGCATTCCTATGTAAGTGGTTGTATACCCCATGCAATGCTGACTGTGTGGATTGATCAGCTCTGAAGCCGGACTTAATCTTATGAGCACGTTTTGAAATTTCAAGATATGAGTTAATCTTGTCAGCCACGACCCGTACCAGTGTCATTGATAGGAATGGTAGAAGGAATACTGAGCGTTAGTTGCTCAAGTTCTCTCGGTCTAGTGTTTCATTCTTAAGAAGTGACCTCACTACGTGTTTTTCGAAAGATTCTGGGACATTACTGGATGCTAATGGCATATAATTGATTTTTGTTATGCATGACAGCAGCAGATCAATGCAGGGTAAGGGTAGTACGGTTGGAATAGGGTTAAGGACTTGTCGTCTGCTTTGATTGCGATATGAGCTTTAGGGCGAGATTACTATCAACCTACTTAAATGAAGAAATTGAGGTGCGGTCAGGAATCGGGGAACATCATATAGAGAGGGATATTGTAATCGCAGGGATGGACTCCATCATCTTTTCTCTCTCCTGCAAAAAGAATAGAGAGAAGCGATTGGCTAGATCATATCAAGGATCATCAGGTACGGAGCTAATCTGAAAGCATTTCAGATGGTTGATCGTCGACATTAGCATTTTTGGATTATGCTACAGTGATTTAACAATATTTTAACAGAAGCTAGATTTTGCGCTCACCTGGATCAATTGGTATGTACTACTGTAGTCTTCATAAGCTTGTCGACTGACAGTCATTCCTGTTCTTTCGGAAGATTTTTCAAGTTTTTGTGCTTTGCAGAACTCCCCCATAAATCATTTTTCTAATGCCCAAGAGTAGGTTTAGCGGTCTCCCAGAGGTTCCAAGTTTCTTTCACGACACAGTGCACGAGCCCACTGTATTTCAGTTAACGGACGTCTGTCAACCCGAAATAGTGCACTTCTTAGACCAGGGTGCCCACTTTAACCATTCTTGCATAGCAACCACATTCCCTCTCTCGCAGCTCTGTTGATCTTTCATTCTGATCGCCCCATGCAGCTGCCTCCATGTCACTTCCGTTGCTTCCGCTGTGTTATTACCTATACAGCAATCCAGCACAATGAGAATTTGTTTGCTCTGCATTAGGCTTTATGCTATGTCGTATTAATGCAATGCACGTCATCACTAGCTAATGGACACAGTTGTTGTTCGGTTAACGTTAAATACCAATGAAAAAGACTGAGTAAATAAGGTAGGGTACAGAACCTGTATAAGTTGTTTCTTCTTTGTACTAAAGAGTAAATGTATGTGCTATTCTGTACAGGCTTTCCTCTCCTCTTCTTCTATTACAGCGTAAGATCAATATACTTGGCTACCACAAGGGAACCCACACTATAAGTGAATCGTTGAAAACTGTCCTCTGTTAATAGCATGCAGTGCCTCGAACGCTAGTGGTGAGCGAGACTCTCTTTTATACCTTTTAACCAACACATCTGGCAGTCTAATCATTCGCAGCAGATGACACGAAATATAGGCTGCATTTGTGATCCAACGCTGCCCTGCTTCAATGGCTTAGCTATTAGCCACTGTTGAGGCACGTGCGTTTGTGTCAGGTGTTTTGCTACTTGTAGTAGAAGTCACAGGCACACACATTATGCCTCCTTAACAGGAAATAGATTTCATTATCCACCTGCCGAGTTGGGGTCTAGCAGCACTCGCGACTGGAATGCTGGGTAGCCATTGGCTCCTTGCCTCTTCCTCCTCTGCCTGATCAGGCTTTGTCATGTCCAGCGGGTTGTCACCTCCGAGCAAGCTCCGATGGCCGATGGCTCGTGTGACAGACGAGATTTTGGTGCAGTGGTGACCCTGTGACTGCTGCGCTTCGCAGCTTCGAGGCTCTTGTCACTTCACTGGGGAAGCTGTGGGTGTGTCATTGTCGTCACCTGGTTCCACCCCAACCAGATAGTCCGTTCGTCCGAAGGGCAGGCTCCTGGCCGGCACGTGACTCTGCCCTTACCTCGAAATTGACTTTCTGCCAGTGCCAAGGCCCATAGGCAGGCTACCCAGCCTCTTAGCTCTTAACGCCACTTGCTCCCGGGGAACAGGTGCGACGGCTGGTCTGTATATACGCTAGCTCACTTATGCTTCATGTATACTATAGAATACAGAGGCCGTTGACAATGCAAGAACTCGCTCGTCGGGGCTTCCCTTTCCTTGGTGCAGCCATGAAGCACCCACGAGCCCCGGAACGCCACTGTCATGGACTGTCTGAGCCTGGTAGCAGGCTACTATCGCCATGCCACTTACTGCAATCTTAGGATGTCCTCTGTATTCGGGGCCGAGACGCTTGCTCTGCACCACCAAAAAGCTCACGCCTCTGAGTTCCGTGGCCGAGACATCGCTCTCTCGGGTACTTTTATTTTACCGTTACACTCTCTGCAGCTGCAATGCTGTCGCTGGAGTTCTTTACTGCCAAGACGTCGCTCGCTTGGGCCACCTGGGCCTTTCATTAAGCAACTATCACCTCTCTGCTCGCCACTACTGCTTTGCCTCTGGAAGTCGTGAAATGCTGAACCTCCTTCGTCTTTGGCAGCTGCTGCTGCGAACTTACTTTGTTCTGGCGCTCTACGATTGTTCGGCTACTATATAGGAAGCGGTTTCATATCTGCTTCCTCTACCTCTATTGCCGCCGACGGCAGCTAAATGAGATCCGCTCGCTTGTCGGACTCCTGCTGGCTGGTGACGATAGGATCAACCTGCAATGAAGCTGGCTCGTCGCCTAGCTCTGTCCCAGTCTCGGCTCCAGTGAGCGGCTCCTGCTCCAGCCGAAAGCTCTGGGCCTCAAAGTCAGCCTCCTCATCCGTCAACCATGAGTAGATCAGCATTAACTCACTTTGCAGCTGGTGGTAATCTTGGTTGACTTCGACCGGCCGATTATCCCAACCATGTATCGCCTTATCGTCAAGACATACTGGCCAGACATTGTTTCGCAGCTTACCAATATTTAGCCTCGCTAGGGCCTTCCAAGTGGTAGAAGCCAAGAATGAAGTGTGGACTGCCATTAAACATTTTGTAACTCAGCATAGACGTCACGTCTAGACCGTTGATGGTCTGGTACTCTTTTTGGCTCGATTAAACTATTCTCTGTTGCCAGTTGCCGTAAGAACAAAGCTCCGGCAAAGGCTATTCTAGTGGAAGTCTCACGGAGACGAAATGGGTAAACGTGCCCCAAAAACGAGACTCTCCATTATTCCTCTCAACCGGAACTTATGGGAGCCCAATCAATCGCAGTAGATGACACGAAATATAAATCGCATTAGTGGTCCGACGCTGCACTGCTTTAACGGCTTAACTTTTCGCCACTGGAGAGGCATGTGCTTTAGTTTCAGGTGCTTTGATAACTACAGCAGAAGCAACGATCGTGTATAGCACAGGCATTAGAGTGTGGCCATCGCTTCAGCGATTCTTAAGCATAATAAATAATAATACTAACAATAATGTACTTGATAAAGTGCCCTCAGCGAACCTAATTTCTTCCTAGATGATTTACATTTGATACGAAGGGAAATGCAATTGACTGGTAAGTGAAATCATGCTTGAAAAAAAAGTAAATGAATCTCATGGTTAGGGTTGACATGCACAGGGTCTGCATGCAAATGTGGTTAGTGGCAGCATGCCCAGTGTCAGCATGCATAAGCACGTGAAGGGCGAATCACAGGGACCCACTAAATGCTGTCCTAATTAGGTGCGTTTTTAAGTTCCTTTTAAATGTGGTCAGGTTAGGGGATGTTCTGACGCAGGTCGCGAGGAAGTTCCAGGCTTACGGAGCATACGAACGCAGTGCATGGTCTCCAAAGGATTTAAGGTTTGTATGATTTATTTCTTGACTGTTGGATATCGAAAAGCAGGTGGTACGATACTTGGCCTGATGGGGCAGTATGTAGGAGAGATAGGCTGAAGCCATAGAATGAAGGGATCTAAAAGTGAGCGACAAAACCTTGAAGTCGATCTGTTGCTTGACTGGTAGCCAGTGCAGGTCGGATAGAAGTGGAGTAATCTGAGAACTGCGATTCTCACGACAGACAAGCCTAGCCGAAGAGTTTTGCACCAGCTGCAATCGCCTGATCGCTCATGCTGGTAGGCCATTAAGCAGTGAGTTGCTGAAGTCGAGACGAGATGTCAAGAATGAATGGATAAACTTAGACGTGGTATCCTTATCTACACAAGCCCGAAGTTTACCAATGGTATGAAGCTTAAAATAGGCAGATTTGACGGTCGAGCTGATATGGTCGTCTAACGAGAGGTCGCTTTGGAAGATGATATCTAGATTTCGAGGTGATTCGACAGCAGATATGCTGGCAGAGCCAATTTTTAGAGGCAGCCTTTTCAATCTCTAAATCGCCCTGAGTCTGCCCATAACTAGTAAGTTAGTTCTCTCATCGTTTAGTTTAAGAAAATGTGCTGCCATCCATGTGCGGATGTCATCGATGCATGCAGCAAGTGAGTTTAGAGAATTTGAGGTGCTCGAAGGCTGGGAGGGATCAAAGCAAAGGTAAAACTGAGTGTCATCCCCATAGAAGTGAAAGCCTACATCCTGCTTGGCAATCACATCAGCAAGAGGGAGAGTATAAACCGTGAAAAGAACCGGACCTAGCATGGAGCCCTAAGGTACTCCACATTTTAGAGGTACTTCAGATGATCATAGTCCATTCACGTCAATACTCTGGAGTCTCCCACTGAGATTTGACCCGAACCACTGCAGAGCAGTGCCACTGATGCCCAGGCGAGATGAGATGCTCTTGAAGAACTTTATGATTGACGGTGTTAAAAGCTGCCGAAAAATCGAGAAAAACAAGCAGAGACACTCTAACCATGTCTGCATTCCTAAGTATTTGGTTTATACCATAAGCAATGCTGACTCTGTGGAGTGATTAGCTCTAAAGCCAGACTGGTACTAACTAGCAAGGTGTGAGGTTTCGATAAATAAGTTCAGCTGGTCTCCCACGATCCGTTCCAGTGTCTTCGATAGGAATGGTAGAAGGGAGACTGGGCGGCAGTTGCTCAAGTTATCTTGGTCTAGTGTTGCTTTCTTGAGAACAGGCCTGACTACAGCTTTTTTTAAAGGTGCTGGGAAATGACCCGATACTAATGACATAATAATGATGTCAGGTATGCATGGCAGCCGCCGATCAATGCAACGTAGGAGCAGGACAGTGGGAATAGGGTCCACAGGACTTGTTGTCTTCTTCGATTGCGATACGAACTTTAGGACTAGATTGCTAGTGACCAGCTTAAATGCAGACATTGAGGTGCAGCCAGGAACCGAGGAACAGCATTCTAGTGGGGTAATTTAATTATCAGCCGCAATTGCATCGACGCCTCTGTCCGTGTTTCTGCAATTATAGCCGTAGCTGGAGAAGGTTCCAGCCGTAGCCCTACAGCAGCAGCCTATCTTTCTCAGTGCACTGAGTAGCCCGTGCATGAGGAAAAAACTATATTTCGAGAGAGAGAGAGAGAGAGGAGTGAGAGGCCGGAACTGACAAATAGTGACAACGACCACGAGCAGTTCAGCGTCTGCAGCTACGGCATGCTGCCAGTGCTGCTGCCGATGGAGTCTCAGCACTAGCCTCCTTGCTTAGGCTAGTGGTCGTCACTTCTTTGCTTTGCTCGAACGTACGGCCTATTTCATGGGCAAATGTGCCTGTCCACGCAGTGGCACTGTGTGGCAGTCTTGGCTTATAGCACTGTTTTTGCATATTGATCTCCATCAGGTAGTTTGACTAATACCTCGTTCCATGGGCTTACAACGTTTGCCTCTCTCCCTTAAATGAATAAAAAGTGGCTGTTTTCGACATTTAGCTGGTCGAAACCGATCGAGTTCACGGCCTCAGTGAGGATGAAACGAGCCTCATCGAAGCAGTTGTAGGCTCACTGCTTCACTCGCACGTGATGCTGTCAGCAGCTCAGCAATGAGCTGCTTGCTTATGCACACTTTTGTGGTGCCTGTCCAAGGTCGGCTGTGCCAGTCCAAGATCGAGCCGAGCAAGTCACCAGGGAGATTGCTGATTGGGCTGTGGTCGCTGCCGGACAAGCTCAGTGGATCCCATAACCAGGCTGCAAGCAACATGGGCAGCAGACATCAAATAGTTTAGTCTTTGTGGGTGATTTAATATTTTTTATGAACGAGCTAATCTTTTCTTTGAAGCTGTACATTTTTTCAATATTGAAAGAGTGCTGATGCTAGAAGTATCTGGTCTTCTAAGGTCCCGATAGTGGCTGTAGGCATGAAGAATCTTTGAAGCTGCAGGGACAGCAGCAGCACCATCGGCAGCAGCAGCTGAAGCAGCAGGGCACCAGTAGCTGTTGTGGTGACAGCATAAAAAAATCAGCGTCAGCATTAGAAGTGATCGCCACTGCAGCCGAAGCAGCATCAGCAGTAGCAGCCATAGCAACTATTACCTATGAACTCATAGAAACCCCAGCTTCGTGCAGCAGAGTGCTGGCCATATCTGAAAGAAAGCAATAGTCCAAGTTCGGTTAGTGAATTGGTGGTAACGGAGGTCTGCTTACAGGTGCCGCTCATGCCTACCGGGCCAGCGCGGCTGCTCTATGTTGGCTCGATCTGTTTGACCGAGCTCCGATCGCTTAGCTCATGCACGGGGCAGACACGGAGAGAGGGAAGCCACGGCCTGATGCAGGTTTCGGCCATAGCCGTCCAGCAGGCGGAGCATGCTCTCTGAACTGAGCTCCCTCTGGCCCTTCCGTGCCGTTGCCACGCTACTGAGCTTTCAGGATCTCTAGCACAACTTGTAGATCTTTTGCTGCAACCAGATCGACCAGCTTGCAGATGTTGTAGCAATTCATTATGCGTTCTGCCTCAGTTGTCCTTAGGTCAACTTCGTGCTGTTCTTCCACCCTTCATACTTAAAAACCACACTCCATGAAAAACTGGCCTTTGCACATCTTTTTGTCTTGCTATAAAAAGATTATTGTTCTTTGCCATCTTTTGAATTGCATTATCAAGTGTTGCAGTTAAAATTGCTACACGAAGTTCGTTTTTCTCAATCTTAGCTTACAGCACCGTGTTTTATATTGATTCCCACCAGTCAACTTTACTACAGCATATTCAGTGTGATGAAACTTAGTTTCTACCCTTATGCCAACCAGATGTGGCCGGCGTCTAACAGTTAGTCGTTCGCCACTTATCAAATGAACAGCTGTTGTGATACAACTTCGTCATAGTTTCTGTAGCAAGACATTGCTAGCTGCTGGACACAGCAATAGCCAATGATAGCATTCTCTCTGTGCACAGCTTCTTCTAGCTCTCACCTCTGAAGTCGTCGTCTGCATGGAGGTAGCAGGCTGACGGCGATCAAATGCATTGACACAATGTTGGGACTACTGGTGGGGATGCTTCATGCAGCGGTTAATAAAGTGTAGCCCACTGCCCAGATAGGAGAACAGCTTACAACTTAGGCATCTGCTTGCGCGGTATGGATTCACCTCGTTCTTATGCGACAGATGTGTCTTGACTAGCTGCTTTTCACACGCTTCGTCTATACCACGGATCGAGTAATGCATGTCTTGTTCTGCCTTATGAAGAGCAGCACAGCTACAACACAATCTCGGCAGTTCTTTGAAGAATGTCAAGCAGTGTCGATGTACTTACTTTCCATAAAAACTATAACTTTCCAGTCTCTAAAAGGGAATACATAATGGACGAAGCTTCCGTTTATTTTCTGAATTGCTGGCGTGCTGCGGCTGCATCTGCGGCTATTGCAGCAGCTGCCACTGCTCTTCACAGGCCGGGGATGCAGCAGAGGAGATCGAAGAGCTTGACTAACCAGCCAAGCAACCACAGGCGCCACGTTAGCTCCCGCTAGAGAAAGACTCCTAGTGCTACAAGTACCTCAATGATGCAGTCAGGCTAAAATGTCCAGAAAAATTGTTTCTGCTGCTGGGACATCCACAGTAGGGAAGGTGCAGATAAATAGCACGGCTAAAGTTGTGGGGACAACTGCATCCAAGTTTCTGTAGCTAAGCAAGGCTACTTGTAGGTCAGAGCCACAGGCGTCGGGGAGGATTGAGGATGATGGAATTTTCTCAGTAAATTACGAGAGGCCACAACTGGTGCAAAAGTATGCCTGAAAACAATTCTCTGGGGATGCAGTGCTACTGTATGGCTCATGGCTGTCACCTTTTCCTGCAGCTTTGGGAGCTGCTCCTGGTCTTCCATATTGAGCTACTGCTTCTCGCGATCGAACTTCTCCTGATCGACCCGACGATCGTGGACCATCTTTGCAGCCTGTATGGTTCGTTGAAGCCTTTCCTTGGCTCGGCTCTTCTTTATGCTGTCATCGGTGGAACTGTTGACGTCGCAATCGTCATCGCTTTCATTCTGCTGGTTGCTGCCATGACCAAGGTGCCTCATTCCGATGCTTGCGAATTAATGAACATCTCTCGAACCCTTACACCTGTCACTTGAAGCTGTGATTATGTCCCTCATCGAGAGAGATAATCAATGCCAAAAGGCTGATTGAGACTATCTCATTGTGGTAGAAGCAGTCACGAGACTCGACCAAAATCTGAAAGAAGATGCCAAGCCTGTAAGGAGTGAAAGAATGAAGCCAGTAAGTTTTCAGGTGGAGATGGTTTGAGAAGTTTGTTTTTCAAGTCTTGGCTAACAACACTGCATTTACATATTGATCCACACCAGTTAACTGAACTAATACCTCGTGTCATGGCTAATAATTGTTGACCATCCTCATTATGCCAACCCGAAAGTGGCAGCTTTCAAAGATTTTGTTGGATGCAGATCCCAGCTGTAACCGTACAGCAAGCCAAGTAGCCTAGATGGACTGAGCTCCCTCTAGCCTTTGGGTGACGGCCCATCCCACTGACCTTGCAGATCGATTGCCAGCTGCAGCCTGCTTGTTCTCCAGCCACTGCAGTACCTCTTTTATTGCTGCTTGTTCGTTCGGCTTGCAGGCGCCATAGCCATATTCTAGTGGTTTTGCCAAAGTAGGTGTAAGTGGTCGTCTTTATCATATTGTGCACGGTTCTTACTTAGAACTTTTCTCCCCAACATAAACTGTCTGTTTCCAAGCTTTTACTAAAGCTGCAATAACAGGACTACTTTGCCCGTCATTGGAAGCTATGAGCTCAGGTTCATTCAACAGAATTTCACAATTCATGGCACTCAAATGGTTCGCTATTGCAATCATAGTTCTTGAGGTGCTTTGACCGAGCTGATATCTTATAATGCTGTTTTCACCTCACGGAATTTAAGGTTAGAGAGATGCTTGCTAAAGGTTAGGTCATGTGGCTAGTGCTTATAGAGAACTGACTCTATTTTTAGGCACTCTGCATATGCTTTGAAACAATCACGTTTGCATGGTTAGCAGTGGCATGCTCACTAATACAAATCAGAACTTAGATACAATTGACAGGCACGTGGTATGCATACAAAGATCGCTGTCAGCCTAGGGTTTCAATAAAGTTAACAAAGATAACAAGTCGTAAGTATTTAGTCTAAGAGAAAAACATGCCACCAAGTTTTGATGTGCAGCATAGCTTGGTCAAGGAAGCGACTCTTTCCAGAGAGACATGCGAGACCAATCCTGATAGATCCCACTGTATCAAATCTGTATTAAATAATCGAATAAACAAAAAATGGACTGTATCAGATATGGATACAGAACAAGCAATCCAGGGCTGCATGATTTGGTAGTCCTCAAGAATCACGGTCCTTTGGCTGAGCAAGTAATCATGCTTACTAATCTTAATACAACTGGTTACTATTAATGATCAAGCTCTGATTAGTTCTTTTCATCCATAGCCTGTGTGGCCTTAGAAGAGGCCTGTTGGTCTAGCAGCAGCCAATCAGCAGTGGTCTGCCCCTCCGAAAATGGCCGGCGTCCTGAGTCAGTCAGTGATTTACTGCAAGTCAAGGTGAAATCCTCTGGCACAATGGGTGTGAAGCTGATTCAGCCTACAATGACCTTTTCTGATCAGCCAGTGCTGGTCACATGGGTGGGCAGAGTCCAACTGGGGTGGCACCAACGTTGTGCGTTCGTGTTTCCACAGAGGTTTCTTCAGGAAATGTGCTGTGTTTTCCTCGGACCCTTGGGATGGGGTTGGCATGCTGCTTTTGTTATGGGCAGGCTTTGCAGAAGCTGACGGCTATGTGATTAGGTTGGAACACTACTTAACGAAACCTTGGCCTTCAGCATATCCAGGCTCCCATCTGCAATATGGCCGTACTGCTGGTGCCAAAGATGAAAAGATTTGTCTGATTCGCTTGCGTGAGCAGCCGATACTGCTTGTTGTCTCATAGAATTACCTAGCAGATAGAAAAGTCTCCCTGCTCTTACTCCAGCAGCAGCCACGTCCGTTGACCGAAGATTGGTCAGAAACAGATGATCACTGTCTCTTTAAATTGACTTTATCACAGCCTGCTTAAAGAAAAAAGTTTCTTGGCAAGCATGGGTAAAAGCAAAACATCTCTAAATTCGGCATCACACCGTGCAGTACCTACATGCACCTGACAAAGCACAGTACCCGTGCAGGTTGCATCAAGTATTTCTCCGTCACCCACCGCGAGGTGGTGAAAAATTATCTCACAGTACTTAAAGTGCTCGGGCTCGTTGCACATATGCTGCATAGCTCCCGAATCTATCAGCCGTTTCAGCTGTGGTGGAAGCTGGCAGGAGTTGAGTCGACAGTGAAATGAAGGAGTCTGTAGTCACCGTATTGGCCTACAATTTGGCATTTTCGTCTCATTTTCTTATATAAATTGGCAGGTGAGTATTGGTCAGTACAGAAATGGTTGAGGGCTACATAGAGGCGACTGCAGTGCTTCATCAGGAACTGACCGATGCTCCATACCCTATGAGAGTAGCATGAGTGTATTACACATTTATGCATTATTTATTGTGGCAGATGTTTAGCAGTCATTTAATTGAAGGGAACATGCTATATTATGCAGAGATTCCCAAAGTAAGCTCAGATTCGAACGTGGAGATATATATAAATTTGGGTGTATTGAAACAGCCTTTGAGTTGGAGAACCTATGCAGAAGAAATCCCAGATAGAGACACACATAACGTACTGCTGATAAATGAAATGCTCCCAGTGCGATGGATTGATGTGGCCCCCATCATCGATGTGTCGGCCCAGCGTCTTCCATTAGTGCAGTGATAAGTGTCTTTATTAAAAGCACCATAATTCGGTTTGATGTTATGCACTTACTGAGGCTACCCTGCATTCTCTATCACAACTTTAATATATTGCCATTGTAGTGGCGCTGTGAATTCACTCGCCATGCTCGATAATTATCATAACAGTGTCATGACTGAGTGTATCAGAACTTTTGTCAGTTGCGTTGCCAATAACTTGGTAATAAGACAGGCCATTGCTGACACCAAAACCACCCGCACTCCCCACACATGCATGCACACTCGTGCACACACAAAAACAGGTATGCACACGCAAATGAACACACAAATAAACACATGCACATGCACATGCACACAAAGATGAGCAAATACATACACGTTAGCACACATAACGTGCCTCAACCTGCTCAAACCCACACAAATGCTGGAAACGCAACTGCGGAAATGCATGTACACACAAACACAAAAGGACACACGTACATGAAGAACAAGAGCACGCAAAGGCATCCACACAATCCTAAAAAAAAAATAATGTTGCAGTTCCTAGAAACTATTAGCAACAGTACTATATTTGTTTATTGTAAAGGCATGCTAACTTTATGATTGCTAATTTTGACAGCCGACAGCTTAGTTTAAGTAAAGCTGGTGTTAAAATGCTTGCACATGCATGGGAAAGTAGGTCGTACAAATGTTGGAGCACAAAAACACACACACAAACACAAACCCAATATCACTATCAACACCTACAGCTACAGCTGTACACGGACGACCTAAAAGATATATGCATCAGCTTATTCTTGCAAGCACACCCACCTACCTACACACAGACTCTTTTGCATAAACATGCACAGGCCAACAGCATGCTGCTCACCACCACGGTCATGCACAAAAATGAAAGCAGAGTTTGGTGAAAATGGCCATAGCTAGCCATTGACGCTCAAAAAGGCGTAATAACATTCGGATGGAACCTGGCGACAAGATTAGTGTCGAGGTAATAACTAAATTGAGAGACCACTGCACACTATGAAAAAGCTATCGCTATAAGTGATTAGATCTCAGCTTATTAAACAGCGTCCTTTTATTAGTGGCAGTGGACCATTATCGGCTGTCACCAAAACTGGCCATAAGAAATTAAAGTTTTCCCACAAAGGGATTTAACCTACGACCTCGGTTGTACGAACATGTGCCATACACATTTGCTGACCTGAAGAAGACGGCAGTTCACATCGAATGAACGGCTCTTCTCAGAATAGCCTTAATTGCATTGATAATTAATGGGTGCTACTTTATTAAGTGCATTTGTCCAAAGTTATGTTATCGGAAAACCTGAATTGCTGCATGCTTGCTATGGGGCAATCATATGCACATGATCAGCCAAGGCTTGCTCTCCAACGAACCAGATGAGACAGGTTTTGTTCCGAAGAATGTTTTTGCAGATTGAAAATGCGCGAATGAACACGTAGAGCAAACTAGCCTTCGTACTTGGTGATTGTAACACTAGCTCTAGTTTCTTCAGTCGCAAGCTCTGGTCTTCTGCACTGTTTGCTGTCTGCTGTTGCTATAGCCAGGGGATAAGAGAAGTGGTGGTGTTCGTACTGCCGAATTGCGTTGTTAGTACTCCTATCTTACTTTGACCTATTTGACCCCAATGTATCTTAGGAGCTTGAGAGATATGGCAGAATAGTTTGAGCCAAGCGTACAGCAACACAGTACCGTGCTGTACCAATCGGGTCATCCTGCATGACCAGCATAAGAATCTCTTTCGACCTTGGATTCTTCTTTTTCGAAACCTATTCTGTTGACCATGACTAAATGGCTCGCTGCTCTGTTCCAGTCTTGCCACACTGCATGCGACTCAGGGCAAAAGGGTATCCATTGCATGGTTTCTTGCTGTCATTGCATGGACTATTTGTCACCTTTGGGACGCTGCGTCACAGCAGTTAAGCGGAAGTGGAAGTGAGCTGCTGAATGACGTCGCTGGTAGCAGGCCGGGCTGGCTCCATTTAACCATGCTCGGTCAACCCTTTGTGCTTCAACCGTCCCGTCTTCATGTGCATCAGCAGTAATTTCTCAAGTTTTGGGTAATGTTTGTTCAACCTGTTTTGAGTTTTCCCTTGTGCTTAACTTTGCCCTTCTATTTAAGGAGTGCTGGTACTTTTCGGATGATTTTGATCCGAAATATTTCAAGAAAGGCTAAATAACACCCGTTTTTGCCGGAAACTGCATTGCTGTATACATTTCTAGAGTATGTGCATGATATGGCTTGTGTGTGAAACCGGAGTTTGTGGATGGTGTTCATTATGAATAGGCTGAATTGTCATAGGCTGAAACATAAACCTTCGATTGGGAATGCGATACAGAAACTGCTGGTTCAACTACTTGCCAAATGCTCTAGGATGGCTTGTATTCAGCTCCCTTAACGTAACTTTGGTCTCAAGTGCTTTCCCCTTCATCTACTTGTCCAATTTCCCTTGAGCCCTAGCAGGCTTAAATGTCTGTAAAGACCTTTAGCTACAAAAACTTTAGGTCTTCAGGTCTTAGACTGTGGAACTTGCTTCCACAATTCTTACGCAACGACAACTACTCTCTAGTTGCGAACTGTAGTTCATCATTTTCATTGGTCCTGAGCTGATACTCTTATGCTACTCACTACTTGAACTGCTCTCCTGACTCTTTAATGTTCCCCAGTTTGTCTTTGCTGCGTGAGATGATGTCCGTTGTCTACCGACTATGTACCGAAAGCTGCTTAGGCCATGAGTGCTTATTGCTAACCTTTTCTGCATAACTCCCACATAATCTGTATGGCTTCGTGGAGTTACAGACGGTGATACATTATACTGGGCTGAAATCCGTTAGGCTGAAAAATAATCCTCCAGCTTGGCATGTGATATATTACCTGCAGCTTCAATTGCCAGCCAAGATTCCTTAAAACGGCTCGTAATCAGTTGCTACGAATTAAATCACGTCTTATGTGCCTCCCTTTCATCTAATTTAGCCACTTCTCTAAAGTGCAAGCAGACTGGATGTACATTCTTAGTATCTCGTGACTTTACTCTTTACTTTACTTTTTATTTCTGTTTTGAAAACATTGTTGATGACGTTGATGCAGCATGTGATTGATTGTAACATGCTGCTGTTTTTTTAAGCTTGTGTATGTAGCAATTGTGACATGCAGTGTATGAGCAGTCGTCTATGCAAACGTGCTTGCTCTTACGATTTCTATTTCCCAGGCGCCGTTTACAATGGCTTTGAATGCCAGCAGCCGCTTGGGATTCCTCCAGTCAGTCACATTGTATTGCTTTTTTGGCATTGCATTATTATCATATTATGAGGAGCCTCAAATACCCTGATTTCATAAACTGTCCTCAAGTATATAGAAATATGAATTATGTGACTGCTGTTTATAATCTGTGAGAAATATTGCCAAAATGACTTGTTTAGTAGCATTGTGCCTTCAGATATGTCGTTACAATACTATGATGGATTATTATGAGTTACAATATTATGATGGAATGCACGTCCTACATTTTCATAACTTGTGAGACCTCTTGGGAAGCGTCACACCATTTTTAATTACTAAGCAAGTGCAACATCAGCTTCGAGTAATTAGTATGGCTGCAAGTTTATTTCCATTCACAATATTATCAGACGAGTGTGTTACATTTTAGACCTACCATTTGCTTTTGAATATGTGCTCCTTATCAACAGTCACTTCTGTTTCCCATTTATTGCAAATCCTATCATTCATAAGTTATGGATAACTGACTGGCTTACAAGCAAATACCCAGTAACTGGTAATCGGATCTTATGTCTTTCATTAGTAGGTTGGAAGGTGCTATCACTTTCTCCAATCTGGCTTTGAAATCACAAATATTTCAAACGTACTCACATAGTGGTGGCAATTTTTCTGGCAAGATTTAATGCTGAATTGTATATCTTATGGACAGGCCCGACTTCTGAGAGTTTAGAGTAGTCACAGATTCGGTCGTCTGAAAGTTAATGAGATACTCAGTATATCACCACCAATCCTCCATGCTTGAGAGAGATAACTAGCAATGCTACTGTGCTCGGCTTGCTAATGTGCCTCAACAAGTTAACTTAATCCGCGCTTCAGTGAATTTAATAGAAGGTACAGTAGGTCTCTGGCTACAGAGGCATGACGACCTGCAACCATGAGTTAGGCATCTAAATCAACGACAAGCACGATTGTTCAAGGCTTAGCGACAATTCCGGTATCTTGCATACATTGACACGTGACCATCTGCATTGACAATTGTACAGCCTCAAGTATTATTTAGATCGCCAGCTAGCCTCAGCTAATTCATGTGGTGTAATCGTGAAGGTGCATCGAATACATCTCGGTTTTATTGGCTGTCTGGTATGCCCTAACTTCTGCTTTCTTGGTCAGCTGTCAATATAAGCTGTCAATATCAGCTGCCTTGACATACCTTACTTCGTCTGTGTATTCGCCTTGTCTAATTGACCGATAACCCTTTAGTGCTAGCAGGCTTAACACACACTCGCTTTGTGTCTCTTGAGTGTTTTCTTTGTTTCGGATACTGTGTTGCTGCCCAAGCTATTGGGTGTGACTGTATGGTGTAGCTGTTATTCAAATCTGAACGTGGGGAGGTTTCCCTGCAATGCACTATAGTGTAAGTAAGGTAGTAGAACGACTCATAAGTGTACGAGCAGTCGTCAGTGCAAACCAGCCTATCCTTGTCATCATATATTTCCAGACACAATCTACAATCGCTCTGAATGCAAGCAGCAACTGGGAATTATCCATGTCAGCAACGTTCAATTGCAGTATGCTGAGGCTCAAATGCTCCGTTCTTAATTACTGTCCTCAAATTCCCAGAAATATAAGTTCTCTTAGCGGTTCTAACGATGTGAGCCGCATCCTGCCATTTGATGATTTGATTAGTAAAATAATAACTTAAGGCCTTATAGTCCACATCTGAGCTACAATTGTGTGATGGATTGCATGTTCTAAAAAAAATTTCTACACCAAAGGAGACCTCTTTAAAACCTCAGGGAATTGCTGTGTCGTTTAAAACCATTTAGCAAGTGCAGAATCCGTTTTGAGTCATTTGCATGGTAGCAATTTGTTTCAATTAACATTATTATCAGATATCTCTGCTCCAGTTTGGATATACAAGTTGCTTGTTCATGTGTTTAATTTTTTTGCACCGTTATTGCAAATCCTATCGTTCAAAAGTTGCGGATGACTGACTAGCTCGCAAGTTAATGACAAGCCTTTCACGATTCATTATTCGTGAATTCTGCATGGTCTTCTCATCATGCAGAGTAATCGCATGTCTTATTCGCTTGTGGTTCGGCGGGTTAGTGTGGCGAGTCCTTCCTCCTTCCATATTTCTACTCGAGTGACGGTGCCTAGGTCTAAATACAATATGAGGATGTGGTCCAATACTTATTGAAGTCTTAACGAAGACTCCTGATAAAAACGTAGCAAGTACAGCTCCGGACGCTTGCAGACCAAGCTGCCAGTATCCTGCTCGGTACCACTCTATAGCAGCAGGTATCACCTGCAATTAAGATCTAGCCCGTGTATTATCTTGCGGGCAGGACATATAGTACAGAGCACGCTTTCCTCCACCACAATCAAAGCAGCAGCCATTTTAAGACCAGCTTACGAGCTTTGCTAAAGCCGTGGGTGAATTGAACCCGGCTCTCACTAGCTTTTGCCGACTTTCAACTAGTCGGCCTGCAGACAAGGGCCTCCATCCTAACAAAGTCATGGGTATGCATTACCTCGGTTCACCTTGTGTTGCCAGTCCATCAGAAGTCATCATCAGCTGTACTGTAGCCGTGAGTAAATTTAGGGAAAGTCATCAGCACACTGTCCATTGCAATGCTGCTTAAGAGCACTAGTTTTTCCTGATCTTTGGGTCCGGCTAGAATGGTAGAATGGTTAGTACCTATCTTCGGACTTGATGAGCCCAAAGTAAATATCAGAGAATAGAGGATTGTTATTCCTTTGTCGAAGGAAAGACAACCGACACTATTCCAAGCTGTTTAACGGTTCGAAGCAGTAACATGATTTTTGCACCTCAAAGCAATTGTAACTCTCTTACTTAATGCTCAACTGTACAACCCTTGTCGTAAGGTTCAAGAGCTTCCTGTGTCTTGCTCGGAGCTCTGTGAATGCGTCCGATCTAGAGTGATAGAAAAAGCAAGGAGAGCGAGAGAGATAAGCTTAGAGTGGTAAGAGCCGTGAGGATTCCTGGCCAATCTGAGGCAGAGTGTACTCATTCAGATTTGCTATTGTATATTTTTGAAAAGCTGGTCTTTCCCAAGCTCGGCTTATGGCACTGCATTTGCAGGTTAATCCCCGCCGGTCAAATTGTCTAAGATCTCATGCTATTGCTCTCTATTTCATCACCCCCTCATAGCTCACCAAAGTCGCCGGCTGATTGGAGTGAGTGGTTTGGTGCAGAGCGAATGCACTGCCAAAATGGTGGCGATATCTTAGTCTGAGTCTCTGTAGCAAGCCATGGCCGAAATGCATGCGAAATGCAGGTCATAGCTATTGCCATCCAGCAGGCCGATCAGGTCACTGCATCTACCTCCTTCTTGTGCCTGCACAGTGTCCCCAGCTCTGCTGGGCTTGCAGACACGGTGCCAGCTACCGTCAGCCTTTTCTGCAGCTACTCCAGTCTACTTGGCTGCTGCTTGCTCCTCCGGCTCGCCAGCTCTGTAGTCATTCTTTAGGCGTTCCGACACGTTCTTATTTCAAAGTCGTCCAGTTCTAAAGCATTTCCCTCTCAAATAAAACCTATTGAAAAAAATTAATGCCAAGCCATTACCTAATTTTCTATGAAAAGCCTAGCATACAAGTGCGTGAGCCTTTTCTTAATCTAGTCCTTACTACTTACTCAGTAGAGTGAGTGTCTCCTATTGCATGCTGAATGTTACTGGCAAGCTTTGCTAGGGTCAAGGCTAGTTTGGGGAGGCCATTCAAATATGAAGCTGAGCACTATTGCCTAACACCTATTCAGTAGCTTCGGCCTAGTCAAAGATCGTCGAGCTGTTACAAGCAGCTAGACCTTGCTGGGCAATCGCATGTCTCATTAGCTCGTGGTTCCTCAGGCTGACACAGCGAGACCTGTATGCTACTTGCTTCTTACTCGAAACTGCAGGTCGCCATTACAGAATGGGGAAGTGGCCCAACACTTAGGCAAGGCTTATCGAAGACTCATCAGCAAAACCTAATAAGTCCAGCTCCAGGTGCCTTCAGACCAAGCGGCCATGATTCAGCTCGGCACCTCTCCAAAGCAGCTGGTGTTAGTTGTATGCTCAAATGAACCAGCTTATGATTTTGCAGGCACAAGCTAATAGGTTACACTTTGCTCTGCAGCTATCTAAGGCAGCAGTTATAGTGAAACCGGCCCAAGAGTCTTGCTTAAAGCTATCGGTGAGTCGAAGCCGGCTCTCACATGTGTTTGCTGACTTAAAACTAGTCAGCTAGTAGCCGAGGGCATCCGTCGTATAAAAAGTCATGGCTATGCATTAACTCTGGTGAGCTTCTGTTGTCCGATCATCAGAAAAAGTTCATTGCCTGTAGTTATCGCCTGTTCCTGTACTGCCGTAAGCAAAGTAAGGGACAGTCAAACGATCAATACGATGCTATCCATTGCTCTGCTGTTTAAAATAACTGGATTTTGCCGATATTAAAGTCCGGCTAGAATAAGAGAATGGTTCGTGCATGACTTTAGACTTGATGAATATCCAGTTCATTTCAGAGATTTGAGTAAAGTCATTTCTTCGTCGGAGGAAAGAGCTCCGAAACGAACATTCATGACTCTCTAATAGACTTCAGTTGCAGTAATATATTTTTAGTGTCTTCAGAGAGCTGCCCTGCTCGATCTCACCACCCAGGTTCCAGAGCTTCTTAGCTCTGACTCGAAGCCGTTGGCATGAATATCTAGACTAATAATGCAAAGGGAAGAAGAGAGACAAGCATCAAGCAGTACGATTCCTGGCCAAACTGTTCTGTAGAATTCACCCACTCAGTATTTTGGTTGGAAAAGGTTGAAAAAGGAATATTTTTCTCTAGCTTGGCTGGCAGCACTGCATATGCAGGTTAATCTCCAGCTATGTGGTACTCTAGCTCATCCCCACCTCATAGCTTAGCGAAGTCGCCGTCTGCTTAGAGTTGTAGTTCAGCCGGTTGAAGCCGTTCGAATGCACAGCCACAATGGCAGTGACAACTTCCTATGAGTCTCTACAGGGTGAAATGGACGGATGCAGGTCCCAACCCTCAGCCGTCCAGCAGGCCAAGCATTCTCCCTGAGCCCAGCTTCTTCTCGTGCCTGCCTACTTTGCCCAGCTCGGCTGGGCTTTAAGACCTGGTTCCAGCTGCTGTAGGATTGAGGTAATCGAGTTGTTTTATTAGTTTTAAGAGTTATTTTTGTGCGCAAATGAATCACAACCAGACCGTTATTCAAATGCTAGGCAACATATAAATGCCGAAAACTGCCTACCCATCAACACAGATTTGGCTGGAGATTGTCAGATTTTATCAGCAGGTTGCACTGCAATCACTTTTAAGTGTTTCGGCAAGTGCTCAGCCAATTCACTCACTTGAAGATTGTGTCTATGGATTGCAGGGAGTGTCGTTTAGCCGCAAGCCACACAAACTTTTATGTCCTGCCAGTGGCATGCCGAATTAGGCAGGGGGCACATGTCCCTGGGTGCTGATTCAAGGGAGCTAGATCAGGGGGTCGAAAAAAGGGGGGCTGCTGCTATTGTTAAGAGAAGCAGGTCGTTGTTTGCCACTGCTGATTACGCTGGGACAAAGGGGGGCAGAGAGGGCACGAAGAGAAGCTAAACTAAGCTCCACTATTTGCATCTATTACTAATATACTCTTTTCAATATTATGTACACTCAAGCGTATATTACAAATGCGGTGAGCTCCAAGTACCTATTCTTAAAGACCGTGAGTGACTGCACCATTTTCTCTGCTCTTGCTTGCATGCATTCACACTCGAATGACAATGACTATAGCAGTTACATCTATTAGTTCGTTATATAGATTCGTTATATAGATTCGTTATATATCAGATAACCAATCTAAATTCCGGTTTTGGAGTGCTTACTTGATATGAGAACCTATTGCACAATAATATTGGGATATACAAATACGAACATGCGAGGGTTTCGGGCCTTGTAAAGTATAGGCAATCATTTATGAATCACATTTACCTCAGTAGGCTGGAGCAAACAAAAATACTCTCAGGGACACAACTTCCTCAAGGGACAGGACATAATCATGGACTGGTAAGCAGTAAACAACCATGGGGCCAAACGAAACAACGCCACTTGGTCGTAGAGAAAGCTGCACAGAGAATGTCAGTAGTTGTAACTTTGTCCAGCATATTCGTAGTACGTAGTGTCGTAGTGCATGAACCGTATTAGGCATATTTGATATTACTTTGATAAATTATAAGACTTAGTCGAAGTAGCAACAAATGAGCTAGTTGTTGCTGTCCTGATAATCGTGTCTGGTCATTCTTTGAGGATCGGAAAGCTCAGCTGCAGAAGCCTTACATTTCAATGTTTGGCTCAGAGGCCAGGCGATCAGTGAGGCAGTCGCTCTGCAGACAGGTTGCTGCTTCGGCCACAGAACTTTCTATCGCCGCCAGTGCTGCTGCACTGCAAGCTGCTCACCCAGAGAAGTGCACCATGGCGTCCTTGAAGGCAAGAGCCCAGGGCCATTTTTCTCGATCCAGTGTACCCTTGCTGCTCTAAGTCATTCATTCGGAAGTTGTTTTTTTTGTGACTCTTGGCTGGATTGCTGGCGGGCCTATAATTATTACATCAGATAAACCTCGGCCGGACCTGCTGCAGCCTGGTCAAAGCAGTCTCCATCATGCTCAGCTCAGAACGGCAGCAGCTCAATCATCAAGTAGCTTGCTTCCGGCCTTAAAGCCCCTTCGAAAGCCATAAATCACAGTTGATATTATCTTGGCTCAAGTAAGAGCACGACAATATAGTGTTCACAGGCTGAACTGGAACGGCTCAATAGTACAGAATATGCACGATCGTAAGAACTACTTGGCCATTTATTTATCTAAAGTAATCTGCACTAATAACGATTGAATACCACTTTGCAAATACAAAAACTTAACTGTGTCAGCAATTGCTACTTTCCAGTAGGGATTGACATTAGTCGACCTTGACAAGACCAGGCGAGTGATAATGACAATAATTCAGAAGCACTTTGTGACTGCACGCAAGTCAGAGCTCACACTTAGTTACAGAATTAGACGGCAACATCCCAATTCCAAAACTAGCTCGTTTTTCTCTCGTTTTTCTGCTCCTCCAACCGGTAAACATGAAAGTCGGCCACATTAGCAACGTTTGAATACTAGCAAACACAGTAGAGAAAAAAGTACATACAAAGCAACAAAAAATACATGAGATCAAACTATGTGCAAGGTCATTGGAAGTGGTGACCATGTGCCTAATCAAGATCTCGACTACTTTGCTGGAAACTGAGCTTAGTACAAACCTTTACAGCTTGTCAGTTTAGTCGGCAAGAGGATAGCTGCCACATTACAACACTGGTGCCGAACTCCCGTTCATGGATAATATCGACTTTATTATAATCACTTAGGCTTGCTTGCCCTTGGGTCTCAGCCCTCGGGTAAGGTGCCTGGTCTTATTAACCTGGGTCTACGGTTTGAGTCCAGAAGCAGAGACTTGATTTAAAAGCTGCAAGCAAAACAAAAGCGATCAATGCTCGTTTGTTGATATATAAACGAGGCTTTGAATAAACTGATCTGTAAAGCATTCTTACAGTCCTGCGGTTACTGCTCTACTCAGCTTTCCCTGAACCTAATAAACTTGCCTTTTTCCTGTGCTGGCTTTGCATTCTTACGTGTGCACAATTGTGTTCAGGTAACTACGAATATGATCTACTTTTCACAAGTGACTCTGAGAGAATCTTGTGTTCAACTTTGATATTGTACGTACACGATGGCAGTAAGCTGTTGCATTCTTATCTAAGCCTGCTACCATGCTTGCTAGAGAAATTGTAAGATCTCCCGAAGCGAACCATATAACACTTACCTTTACAATATCCTAGTTATGACTACAGTAACTACCATGTGGTGCACACAAAAACTTACTGGCACTGCTAAATGGTCACAAAAAGTGACCAAGAGGCTAAGAAAAGTAGACTTAAGTCAGGGTAGCATCAATAAAATAGTATGTTGACCATCGCATGATCCTGCATCATCCGTCGTCACCTCAGCGACAAAAATTCTCTAAGTATTGGACCAAGGATACACGAGACATCTCGAAATGGGCACCATAGATGCGTTATAAAGACTAGCAACCGAAGCACATTTGAATGCAGAACCCACAGTTTTCAGAACTTGCTGAGAAGCTGAATAGTTCCTAAGCATTGCAGTCTGGAGCCAGCAACGAACTGCCTCATCATGTACTCACAAACTGGTGCTAACCACGACCATACTTCCCACACCAGCAAGTCTGCTGCGAGAGTACGTCACGAGGCTTGTCTAGCAGTACCTTCTCACAGAAGAATTTACTGCAAAACGGTGATAGATTTGCATGTTTAGATGCTTGATTGAAAGAAACGAAGCTTGTTTTCAAATAGAAGGTAAACCCATCACGTGCCATCACATCAAAGTGACGGCAAGCAGTGAGAAAATAGCGAGAAAACTAGCTCAGCAGGTATTTTAGAATTGGGTGTTCAACTCTTGACTATATCTGTGACAAAATAAATGTGTATATAACAATAGGTCAAAATTTAGCTACCACTAGAGGAGACCGGAAGAAGGGTACGTGGGCTTGGTTTCGTTGAATTGATTACTAAAGTAGCACGAGCTTAACTTCCGTAACTCAATTAGCAAGTTCAGCTAAGACTGCAGTGAATCTTCATGAGATGCAGTCAATATTAACTCCTGTCGTTAGAACATAGTTTGAAGACTTCAGTATTTAAAAAACCAGTAAACCTTTTCTAAAGCGTTTACTACACTGGCACACTTTGGTAATCGAGACATCAGTGATAATCTTAGACAAACTTATAAAGGGTAGGCATTTCCCGGTCCAGGTAAGTTTTTCTAGTGGGTATATCCTAGGAGCACACACTAATCTGACGGTGCTTACCTCGACACAGGCTTCTTAGTCACCTGTTCCTGAGCACGTATGGAAATCTGCTTTGTACAGGTGCAAGAGTGCCGTTTGAATTCACTGCGAAGGGCTTCACCCAGTCCTATAGTTTGGTAGAAGCAGTAGTATATATAGGTTTTCCAAAGAAAGCTGCTCATTTTGCCTTGAAAAGATTACGGAGTAACATCACATGGCAGTCATAAGCTATCACATTTGATAATCAAAAATACCAAAACTTGCACAGTCGATAGTGGATTACTGTAGGACGGTTCACAGTCGAAGTATGCAATTGTTCACAGGTTACCTTTACCTGACACGATGTAAGTGTGCAACTTGGCTCCCGGCCATTATTGTCAGGGTTAGTTCACTGGGCTGAATGGTTCACTGAGCTTCATTTCAGCATGACAAAATCAAGAGGGTTACGTTTTTTAGCACATCGGGAGATGCGAACGATAATAGTGCCTCGGAGCAGCATATTTACAAACTGGCCGTGTTACTGCCCTGATCATCTAACTGACACTCTATAGCACCTGCGAAAGGTAGCTGACATAAACGGCCATCCACTGGATCATCGTTCTATAAAGAAATGCTAGTTGATTCAACAGCCTTTTATGTAACGACAGAAAAGCCCTTTAGGGCTATCAATACAGCCTTCAGTGACCATACTGAATCGCCCACTTCCGGATTCGAGTCTACGACGGTTGAATCGATGTCGTGAAAAGTGAACGCCTTACCTAGTGTGCAGCAACGGGTCATGAGGCTCACCGACCTTCTAGGTGTTCCTTGTCGCCTGCTATCTTTGGTCAGCTAAAAACCAGCACTCCTGGGTTAGAATACATGCTGCATCAATCGCATGCAACGGTAGTATCTTTATCTGAAGCTGGCTCTCACTCCATGGAGGTTTCTCACTAAAATCTCAGCTCACCTGTTGCATGGTCATGATCTGCAGCCTAACACTGCAAGGTAGCACTACGATCGTGTCTTGACTATGCCACCCTAGCCTGTTCAAGGAGCGACACAAGGTATGAAATGTGCATTGACCTGGAGCTAGTAATGCGTCCACTACGGCAACACAATACAACACAATATCCTGAACAAGTTGCTAACTGCTACAATCCATAAGCAAAATCACAATAAAAACATGGACCTCATGCCTGATACGATGGAATATATCCAACTCATCCCCTAACAGCCGGCCTACTGTATCTGTAAAGCCTAGAGTTTCACTGACTAAAGCTACCATGTACCAATTCGTGCGATATACATTTTATGAAAGGCCTTATGAGGTTACTGATGCTTTGTATTAGGAAATCGTAATAATCACAAATTTCACTATATCTAATTTAACAAGGGCAAGTTCTGATATAACATTAAGCGAAAACTATGTATCTGCCAATGAGAGGGTGATTGCGTACGTGTTTTGCAAGCTTATTCCTGATTGACAACTCCAGGAGAATGACAGCAAAGGAGTAACGTTAAACGACAGAGTCACATAAAACTGGCATCAAGTCGTAAGAAAATCAGCGAATTCAACTCCCTGCTTTCTACTGCTAATTGTAATATTAGTCTCCGGTCGTTAAATGTTATCCTTCTCTCGGTGATAAGTAAAACGTTGGCTTACTTATCACACTATAAAGCCTGGAACTCCCTCCCGCCCTGCGTCAGAACATCCCCTGACCTGACCACATTTAAAAGGAACCTAAGAACACACCTATTTAGGACAGCATTTAGCGGGTCCCTGTGATTCTTCCTTGATGTGCTTATGCGTGCTGACACTGTGCATGCTGCCACTAACCACATTTGCATACTGACCCTGTGCATGTCACCCCTAACCATATTATTCAGTTCGTTTGTTTTTCAAGCATGATTTTACTTACCATTCCATTGCATTTCACTTTACAGCAAATGTAAAGCGCCTAGAGAGAGATTAAGTTCTCTGGGGGCGCTTTATCAAGTGAATTATTATTATTTTATCACTACATGCGGCTAGAAGCTATTCACAGTTACTAATTTTAGTGATGAGTTATAAATTTTTCATATCTAATTCTTAGGCTGAAAGTGTGTGCAATAGTCGGAATCAGAAGAGTAAATGATGATGCGTAAACATTACTGTAAGCAAAAAGCAAGTTCCTATGCGATAATAATTAAGCGCCTTCAGGCTGATTCTCAAGCATCTTCTGTATTATGACTAAAGAGCCTTTGCCACTAGCACCATTAAAAAGCAACACCCATAAATGATCACCAACCGCCGGTTTCAAACCAAGGACATCGCGACCGAGGTAGCGAAAATCAACCGCCTCACCTAGTGTGTCATCACGGCTCACCACAAATACTGCATTGACATCCAGTAAACTAGAAATGGCTTCTTACCTAAATTCGCATGCAATTTCGCCCCTGCTTCCGAAGCATTTACGAGCCTAATAGCTATGGCTTGTGGGAACGTAGGCAGAGCACTGAAACAGCACGGGCTTCCAGGATTGCATTTAGACTCGTGTAGATATGATTGCATTTCCGCCTTTGCTTTCACGACCCTGCTCCCACGGTCGTGTGTTCAATTGCTGAAGTGGCCGATCCTTTATCGCCACTGCAAGCCGTGGTGATAGCCGAAAAGGCTCTTCTGTCGCAATACAAAAAGAGGCTGTTTAATCAGCAAGCTTTTTACCCTTAAGTGAATTCAGTAGACGATGGCAGGCTCGAGCTCTGCGAATGCCTTTGTTGGCGTAGTACATTCTTTGAGACGGTCAGTTCATAATCAGGTCATCATTCCACTGATAAACTGAATGCAGCCTTGCCGACATTCGATCCTGGACGTCAGCAAACGTTTTGAAACTCAATGACAATATAACCGAACGGCTGCTCGTAGGGAACCCTAAGAGTGTGGCTGGATTAAAAGGCTTTACTCTTCTAAAAGGTGATGGTGTAGTGCGACCGTCACCACGTGCTCAAAATGTGGGTGTCGTTTTTGACAGCTGCATAAGCTGTAAGAGCTTCGTTTAGAAACTCTTCTACAGCTTGCCATCACGTCCGATACCAATCTGAGATTAGGAGCTGTTTTCCACAGAGGCTTGCTTCACATTTGACTAGCTCCTTAGTACTATCTCGACTTGATTGTTGTAATTCTATTTTGGTTGAGCTGCCATGGAAATCTACTATTCCACTGCAGCTGACTAAAGGTTTGGCTGCAAAGCTAGTTTTCAAGTCCCAGACGTTTGACCGCGTGTCTCCTATGCAAAAGGAGCTATGATGGCTGCCGGTTGATAAACGGATGCAGAGCAAAGTTCTTAAGCTGACCAGTCAGGCCAGCCGTGGCTTGGCTCCAGCGTGCCTAGCTGAACTGCTGCACCAGTCTCAGACACTTCGAGTCCTGAGGTGCTTTATGGACGATAAATTAGCTGTTCCATTCATCCGTTTCAAAACCGTTGGCGACAGGAGCTATAGCTCAGCAGGTACTTGATTGTGGAACTCGCTTCAAACATTCTTACGAAACAACCTATACTCTCCATCTGCTGAATATATCTCATCCTTTTCAGCTGCACTGAGCTTCGACATTCCTGGTACTCACTAGCTCAACTGCCGTCCTGAATCTGCTATGCTTCCCACTTTGTTTCGTGAGAAGAAATCTGTTGGTTATGGAATGCTTGCCAAAAGCCGCTTAGGCTGTGAGTGTGCTATACAAAACTCCACTGCATAACATCCACTTAGTCTATATGCCTTTTTTGAGTTACAGATAGAGATGTATTACATTTTCATGATTCATTCCACCAACTTATGTGAGAGTCTCTGAGAAAAGGCCCAATCAGCCCGAAAGGCTGGCAGATAAGGGTGCAACAGCTTAGCCGAACCGTTGGGCGAGAAGTGTCTAGTGTCTGCCCAAACAAGAGGGCTGTCGGAATCTCGGTAAGGAATTTCCTCGAAGATGGCAAGCTGATAGTCAGTGGTCGCTGCATCGCTGACAGCCTAGCGGGTAAGTCCAGAGGCATCGTGAACTTCGCAACATAAAAACACTGTTGAAAAAACAAGCCATGAAAAATTGCTATGCAGTCCATGCAAAGTCCAAAGGACTGTCGGTTTCTCAGTATTGCCTGAAATGAAGCAGCATCCCATAAAAAACATGTCGGTGAGCTTGTTAATGCACAATGGGGAGAAAGCTATGTCGGCCCCTTGAGCAGTGAGATCGACGCCCTTTCAGAGTTTGCAGGGCCTCGTCGTTGGTATGCTTCACGGATCGTGTTGAAGTCGGATGTGGGTCGCAGGTAGTCTTTGGCTCACAGTCTTGGCAGCAGTGCAGCTGAGCGCCTGCATAGCATTGGTGGGACGACATATTGCTGACGGAGATTTATGATCGAATTAACAATTGGCTGGTTATTTAGGCTTTGTTTGGGTAGCTGTGCTCCTTTGGGGGTGGAAGTTCGGGTCACATGCTTGCTAAGGAAACAAAGAAAACTTGGTTTTCATTAACAAAAAAACCAGTTGGCCTACCGTGACATTCAGTGGCCATCAGTAACTCAAAATTATAAGTGACATATTTTCGGCTGAGAGCAATTTTCTAGGTGGAAAGAAAATCACTCAAGAGAGAGAGACGGTAAGAGAGAGAGAGAGAGAGAGAGAGAGAGAGAGAGAGAGAGAGAGAGAGAGATTATGAGATTATCCTACCCTTTAAATGAGAACACAGAATCGTTAAACAGTTTGGCCACAGCGAATCATTGAGCTGCTAAAGCCAAGCAGCAGGTTTTGACACACAAAGGAACACTGCTTGGCACAGAAAGAAGTGTGAGTACAAATACCTTTCAGCCAAAAACCTGATGGTCATAACGTCCACAAAGTTTAGCTAGCAGCACCTTACAATGCATTTGTCCTATCGTAATCGGATAATCCAGTTTTAGTTGCTGCTCCGTTCGTAATTTCAATCATGAGTAAAAAGTGTTGTGGGAAGATTGAGATTGCATTCAGCCAAAGTGCAAGAGAGTGTCAGAGAAGACGTCCAATCAGGTACATGAGCAGTCCGAGAGGCTTGTATCAGCTTAGCCCAAGCTGTGGGAAAGACGTTAGCTTTGTCGGCCACAACAAGACGGATGTGGGTTCGGGCGTGTATAACCTCGAGAGGGATAGGCCTCCCACCTGGCAAGCTGGTAGCCAGCCATTGCTATACCTCTACTAAAATATTGTGGTCTTGGTTTTATAAATCGCTGGCAGATATATATAAATATATATATATATATATATATATATGTATGTATTAATAAAAAATGTATATACATATATATGTGTGTTAGGTATATATGTGTATATAGATAGATAGATCGGTGGTTATTAAAATAAAACATGTATGAGATATATTTATTAAAGAAATGCATGTAATGGCTAATATATTATTAATGCACGATATGTAATTACAAACATTTGTTCGGTTGCTGACTAATAACTGATGACTGGATTTAACTAGCCACTTCAAGCCAGGGCTTATGAATAGAGCAATTTTTAGTTATGGAACCTGTGCCACACAATTCTGTACAATAGCTGTAGCTGGTTCACTGACGATTCGCTGCAAGTGACATCAGCACTCGCATTGAAATCCGAAAGTCATCTGCCATCCAATACTACTAGCCACCGCCAGTGTGCTGTAGTCACTGACAATATGACAGGAGTTAGAGAAATCTTCAGGCACGAGAGTCTGCAAACGCCAGTAGAGCAATAGCCGTTGAGAGAAATTACAACTAGCTGGAGCAGTCATCTCCATAACATAAATGAGCAGTTCTCTACGTCATCGTTAACAATTGGCACGCGACATAAAGTTTTGTAACCACATTGAACTTTCAGAAATTTGGTTCCTTGACATTATAGAGCAGGGAATTGCAATCTCAACATAGCCGCATCATTCATTGCATTGAGCATCATTGCAATTGTGAGGATCCTGGCGAAATGCATTTAAGAGATTAGAACGAGTGCTACCAGCACTCAGATTACTAGTACATTTGCAGGCATCATTTGAATTATGCTCCCATAGAGATAATGCAGCTTATTTATCGTCAGAGAAGCGGTCAATAACCTCAGCAGTCATAATCCTTCTGGAAGTGAAGCAGAGAAGTCACTTGGCACAATACAATTTTTTATAAACCAAAGCGTATCAATTAGTACCAGAACAACATTTGAAATTGTTTTACTTATATACGCAAATTCTACTCTACACTATCCAACTGTATAATACCCTGATTGACATCCTAATAGTATTGGAAATGAATTAGTTTTATAATCTGAATTACTAGTTCCTGTTAATCTCACGGACATCCTTATAATATTACTTTGTAATTTCAATAGTGACAAAAACATCTGTTATTGCATCAATTTTGATCTGATAACCTAATCCTTAAAGTATTTATTGAATCCATATCAACTTTAGAATGTAAGTATAATATATTTAGAATATATAAATGAAGCTTTTCACCTCGATCAAAATAATCAACTTAAAAAATATATAAAGATATTGATTGTTCCAAAAATCTAAAAGAAATTCTTTCAATATAATTAGTAAGAGGGTCAACTAAGACACAATCCACACTTATCCATCGTACACCTCTATTATCGGTCAAACCATTTTATTACATGCTTTCAAAATGGCAGCGAAATACATTGCTTTTTCAATTGCTTCATTAAGTGTACGACCAACTAATGCAGGATCGAATGTTCCTTGTTGATTTGAGTTAAATCCTAATGTATCTCCAATAATATTACCAATGTCAGCATTCCTTCCAAGTATAACAACAAAATCACCTCCTGCTTGCATACTAACTTTATCATCACCTTCAACACTATATTTATTTCCAATAGGATTAGCTCTTGGACTATACAACGCAGAAGGATCACCTGCTTTTGGATCAGTAGATTAAACAAACTTTTAAGTTTTAGTTTCCTAATAAAATAGGAGTAATATTATGTAAATTAAGTGGATTAGTATTACCACTAATATTAAATGCATACCCCTCTTTACTTATTTGATTAGTTTTTCTAATAATTTCAACATTTTTGTGCATGTCTTGTGCAACTTTCTAAAGTTAACCCATTTCTATGCATTATATACACTGGTTATTTTTCTGTGCAACTTAAGATTTTGGTACTTTTCTAGACTTAGCTCAATATTCTACAGCAGCTCTTATTGAATTGACTACTCCTTTATTTCCAGCAGCAAGCTCTCTCAACCATGAACCAATCTTATCAAACAATTCTTTACCACATATAACAAATATTATTGTCATTTCTAATCCATGTCCATATTCAATTTTTACTGATGTTATATAATCACGAACTCTTCGTTGTTTGTTACTCTTTTTACTTTTTTCTGCAATTCGTCATTGATATAATTAAGAGTCTCTTCAAAATTATCTGTTTTAATTCCTTTTATTTTTTCTACGAGTTCAGAAGATATTTTTCATATACCTTTTGTATGAGTAATATCTTACAAATCTCTTCTAATATTACAATTCACTCTATATGAAAATATTACTAATTCTAATAACACTTTTGTTTACAGAGTTGTAGATGGATCAGAATTGATAAAGCAAAATTCAAAGCAGAAAATATCGTATTACTATCATAATATCCATAATCAATTTGAATGAAAACGCTATCTGAATCCGCTGAACTCCATTTAAACTAAACTTTGTCATTCACATCTTTAATAACGTTTTATACAACTTTGATTGTATAAGTAAATTCTTCTCTTCTCAATCCAATTGTATTAAAATCAGAGTTTTCTACAAGCATAATTGGTGGTACAAGTGTTTTAAAAATCTGAAGAAGTTATTCCAGTTAATCTTATAGACATCTCTAATATTAAACCTTAATAAGTTCTATATCAGTAGCAATTTTTCACCTCCAAAATCTAATACTTTTAAGTTTTGATCAGTAATTGTAATCATTATATCACTAATAGCCTCATTAGAAACATTATGATAATCCGGTCTGTTCATATACAAGTGTATCTTACGGATAAAAATCAATTCCAAAACTTCTTAAAGCTTGAGTTTCATTTTCATTTATAAAACTTGTTCTACTACCAACTAAATGACAATTTACAAGATTAAATTTTACATTAGCAATATTTACTGTATCTTCTGAATAAAACAACCTAACATCAGCTTTTAAAATAGTAGGAGCAGTACTAGGATATAATGTAGAACAGCTTGGATCTGTTGTAATAGCAGATTTACTAAAACTAAGTACTTCAAAATAGAAAATTCACTAGCAATTGTCCAACCAATTGGCATAGTAATCCATGAGTGTGCAGTACCTGTATCAACACCAACTATAAATTTATCTGTAGTAGATCTTGATTGAGTAATATAATGTATTTCTTTATATCTGATTTTTTGTATCTTTGGAGTACCAGTAGTTGGATCATTTTGAAACTCTTCTGCTAATGCTTTTTGAACATCATCAAGGTCACTTCTTATCTCTTCAATAGGTGCATGAGTCTTTTCTCGATTTACTCTCCTAATTGCACTTTAAGGCTTTCCAGATGCAACGCCAGTAATTGCCTGTTTCAAAACGGTACAAACACCTTGTGGTCCTTTAAGTTATATTGCCCTTTCTAATACTTTATTATTCTGCATTTTTATTGCATGTCTTGGTCCTATTGGTTTAATTTTTTCAGCATCAACTTTACCTAAATCATTTTTTATTCTTCCAATGCACACTCATTAAATTTATGTTCTACTTTCTCTCTCCCAGTCATTTCTGCTTCAATTCTTGTCATCTCTTTATCATTGTTAAGTATACTTGCTTTAAACATTTTTTCTAAGTTTTCAAGTAAGTTTTGTAAATCAAGCGCTTCTTGAACACTTCCTTCATACGGTCTATTACTTATTCTATATAATTTTTCGTTTATAATTCCTTTTCTATTAAATATTGAAAGTGGTTATAAAATGTTTTCCTTGATCATCAACAGATCAAAACCTGCCTTCATCTTCATTTTTCGTGAAGTCACACAACATCCAAATGTTTTTTCTAGTACTAAAATCAACCCAATCTATAATTTTTTTCTATCTATATAACCAACATATGACTCACGGATATATTCAATATCACTATTGTTTTGTATAAATATTACAATCAAAATTATATTGTTTCTAATTTCTCGTTTAAGTATTCTAGTTAATCCTTGAGCAAGATAAAATACATTTATTCCTTTTTGTCGTCCTCTAGTAAAGTAATCTAATATCTTAGTTTGATCTTCTGACATAAGATCATCTAATACAATAGCATTTTTACAATTTTTACAAGAGTCAGCATCCGACATTTCATTAAGTCCATTAATCCCAACGTAAGTATGATTATCTTTTGTCAATAACATAAAACCGCGATATAATGTGTGACCTAAACTTGATGCGATAATAGTACAAGCATTATACTTCATTGGGACAGTGCTTACTTCTTGCTTCAATTGAAACCATTTCTATGATACTATTTATTTTGTTTTAATTAAAATTAATTATGCAGTGGTTTGTGCTTCTAGTGGTGCTGCAGTTACTATTTTTCTTGCACCAACTCCATCAGATAGATCAAGTAGAACTGCATAAGACTCATCTTTAACAATTCCAGAGATGTCTGGTTTAACTCCTGATACCCCTGATATAACCGTTAAGACCCTTAGAAGTTGAGATGCAATCCATGTTGTGCATCCAGAGATTTCTAAAGGATCTTCTAGAAGTGGGTCAACTTTAGCCCTAGCAGTTGTTTCAGGGTTAGTCGTTACATCATATAATCCAGCCGTTATTATTTTTTGAGCTTCAATATCACATTTATCTAGATAAAATTTCTAAACTGAATTGTCAATTATAACTGAAATATCAGAATCAAGTGTTTGTTGATCGCATGCAGTCAACCTTGATTTAACAAGATAATCATTAATAATAATTGGTTAGCCGTGATAAAATAAATAAATCCTAGCTGATTAAACAGCCTCTTTTTATGTAGAGACAGAACAGCTTTTACGGCTATCACCACCGCTTGTAGTGGCGATAAAGAATCGTCCACGGCAGGAATCGAACCCACGACCTCGGGACCGAGGTTCACGACCTCGGGACCGAGGTCGTGAAAGCAGCCACCTTACCTAGTGTGCCATCACGGCTAACCATGGCACACTAGGTAGGGCGGCTAATCTTAAATCTAACATTAGAAATTTTAATTAATTTCTTATGAAAATTCATTTGTATAATTTCTATATAATTTATTAAATATAAAATCTCTTAATTTGTACCCCCTGTTTTGTTTTTGGTTTTTTCGATTTTTTAGCTGCTTCTTTAAGTGTATCATTTACCTTACCACGACATTCCATTATTTTATCACATGCTTCACAGATTTTTGTAAGAACACTAATAAATGAATCTTATTCTGGAATAAGTTTATCAAGTGAATGTCTAACTATTCGTTGATCATTACATTTATTTTTTGAAAGCTGATTTTTACTTCCATTTTTCTAGACTTCGCAACTGAGAATTCTTGAAACATCCATTTCAACAAAATAAATAATTTTTTACAAATCAGTTTCTTCATCAATGTAATCAGATTTCAAAAATAGTAGTTTTTCAAGTTTTAGATCACCTTGTTAATCATTAGTATAATAAAAAAAATCATCGTTCGCTGATTAAGATTCTGATTCTGAATCTGATTCTGATTCAGGAATGTAATCAGAATCTTCAGATAGTGCATCTGATACTGACTCTGTGTCTGAAATAGTTATATCAATGTAATCTTCTTCTTCATCATAATCTTGATTGACTTATAAACATTATAGATTTTCTTCTTCCATTTCTATGTTAGTTAAATTATTTTTTTTACTTATATTTAACTTCTCTCGACTCTCTAATAGATCTATTTCTTCTAATGAATCAACATATTTTACATTTATTTCCTTTTTCTCTTTATCAGCAAATCTAACTTTCTGTACAACTTCTTGTTTTTTGTCTTCATTCATTCGTTTAAACATCTATATCAGTAGAGGTATACATTATTTCTCTAACATTGCTAGTATTACCACGTCCTGGATTAAGACTATTACTCAATGCCTCACTTATTTAAAATGTCCGTATGCATAGCTGCAGATTCCACAATCTAGCCAATTTCGTTTCGAGTCAAATGCTGATAATTTTATTTAAATTTGATTTATAGTATACTCTACATGTTTGTTACTTCTAATTAACGATTGATCACATTCTTTATCTACTTTTGTATCTAAAGATGCTTTAAAATCTAAATATGTTTCAATTGTATCACAACTGCATATTTATTTACTCCTTTTTCCTATCTTAGATTGGCCTATTTGTTTTCCTTCTTTATCAGTAATTTCATTCATTTCATATACTTTCCCTCATTACAAATTTTATATGAGTAAAGTTTTGGTCTAGCCTAAGCATCGTATCAACCGTGTTTCAGAATTGAACTTGTTACCAATACCACTCACAAACCTCAATCTTTTCTTGACTGTGCCTTTCTTCTGAATGCTCCAGCAGCTTGAAACGTACTCCCGACATCCGTCATGACACCGAGACTTCACCTAATTTAGAAAGAAATTAAAAACTCACCTTTTCCTAAAAGCATAGGTGATTATAAGTAATTTGTCATTCAGGAGCTTAGGAATACTGATACTGTGCTTGCTGCTGCTAACTACAACTGTGTTCAGAGGCTGTAAGGTAACCCATAACAACTGTATTCTAATTTTTTATTAAGAGTTCAAAAATTACCCGCTCGATCGTGTTTTTTTCAGCAAATGTAAAGCTCTTTGAAAGACATTGAGTTTTCTCTCAGGGTACTATGTCAAGTGTGTTATCATAATGCTACTGCTCGGTCACTGGTGCTCCAGCCAGCTGCGAATGCTAGAAGGTTCCTCGAATGACTTTCTTTAGCAGAGGATGGGCCACAATAGTTATCTGCGGCTGGAAGTGTATGACTCAACCGATTCATCACAATTGATGTGAGGCAAAGGCTGTGATTACTTGCAGCAATACATGCGGTAACAACAATGCATGATGCTTTTAGCAGCTCGGCCTCATAAATCGGCACGATACCTCAGGGCTGCGTGCTAGGTCCGGTTCTTGTGACGGTTTATACTCTCCCTCTTGCTGATGTGATTGCCAAGCACAATCTAGGGTTTCACTTCTATGCGGAACACTCAGTAGTACTTTTGCTTTGATCTCTCCCAGCCTGCGAGCACCTCAAATTCTCTCAACTCACTTGCTGCATGCATTGATGACATCCACACATGGATGGCAGCACATTTTCTCAAACTAAATGAAGATAAAACTAAGTTACTAGTTTTGAGCAAACCAAGTGTAATTCACAAATTGGAAAGGCTGAAACTTGAAATTGGCTCTGCCAGCATATCTCCAGTTAAATCAGCTCAAAATCTAGGTGCCATATTCCAAAGCTACCTCTCCTTAGACGACCATATCAGCTTCACATTCAAATCTGCCTATTTTCAGCTTCATAACATTGATACAATTTGAACTTTTTTACATGATGATAGCACATCTTAGTTGGTCCATGCATTCGTGACATCCCGTCTCGACTTCTGCAACTCACTGCTTACTGGCCTACCTGCATGTGCGATTAGGCGATTGCAGCTGGTGCAAAACTCGGCAGCTAGGCTTGTCTATCGTGAGTGTCGCAGTTGCCACATTAGTCCACTTCTAGCCGACCTGCACTGGCTACCAGTCAAGCAACGGATTGACTTAAATGTTTTGTCACTTACTCTTAGGTCACGTCATTAGTTGGCTCCAGCCTATCCCTCAGATATACTCCCCCATCAGGGCAAGCATCGTACCACCGGCTTTTCGGAATCCAACAGTCTACCAATACCTCGTACAAACCTCAAATCCTTTGGAGACCGTGCATTTAGTTTGTATGCTCCCAAAGCCTGGACCTCCAACTCCCGACCTGCATCAGAACATCCCCTGACCTGACCGCATTTAAAAACACACCTGTTTAGGACAGCATTTATTGGGTCCCTGAGATTCGTCCTTGATGAGCTTATGCAGGCTGACACTGTGCATGCTGCCACTAACCAAATTTGCATGCTGACCCTGTGCCTGTCAACCCTAACCATTTTATTTATTTTATTATTTATCAAGCATGATTATACTCACTATTCAATTGCATTTCCCTTCTCAGCAAATGTAAAGCATCTAGAGAGAGATTAATTTCGCTGAAGGTGCTTTATCAAGTGCATTATCATTATTATTATTGTCATTAGAATTCAGGACAACTGCTGCAAATCTTATTAGCTTGTTTCCTTGATTAAGAACGAATTTCACACGGTTGACCAACTACCCGACAGCAGGCGAACCAGCAGATGCAAAGTTACATTTAATGTATAGCCCAATTTGAAAGACTCTGGGAACTGCTAGAGCTTGTATCTATTTTTAGATGAATTTCGATAAATTCATGGTGACGTTTTTGCCAGTCGGTGTGTGCAACTCTCTAAGTAATTTCTCGCGACATGATTAAGTGCCAGATCAATTAAATTTTTGCTTGGTGCTACTCGTATTTGAAATCACTCTGATACGTAACCGGCCGAGGCTGTTCATAAAAGGGAGCTATCGGCTTAATCCTCGTCACACGAAGTGTGCCTGCGGTTTCACCCTGACCTGCATTTCAGCACTGCTTGAGTGAGAACACTGCCTCTATTTTGGAGTTCCAGACCACTGCTGCACGGCCGCATACCATGTACCCCTAAGCCAATAGGGTTCTCGGAAAGCTGCAGCAGCTACGGCTGATCATAGAGCAATCACGAACAGAAGCCCGTAATCTTAAGATTAGTATGCAAATATGGCTTCTAAGCCAAATTAGCTATTAAGGATAAGTACATATTTAACCAGCGTGTCGCTTGGTTCTTTGTCAGTGTTAGCCAGGGTTCCCATTCTGTTTGCTGGATACCTTATTAAAGGGCATAGTTTTCTGAACTGCTGAATGACTTCACCGTGGGACTGTGAGTAAGAAATGTATACGGATCTAATATTGGTCGTTCTAACCCCGAGAGTATTCCGGTCAGGGCGTACAATACGGAGGGAATACTTAAAGCTCAAGCTTGAATCAGTCTTTCCATGCCGTGGAACTAGCTGGTTAAGTTCAGTGGTTAAGAAGCTCGCCCAGACCAACAATGATAATGTACTTGATAAATGGCCGCAAAGAGCTCAATGTCAATTTATATCTTTACAACACACCAGTAAGGTGGTTGCTTTCATGACCTTGATCCTGAGGTCGTGGGTTCGATTCCTGCGGCCGACGATTCTTTATCGCCACTGCAAGCTGTGGAGCTAGCCTTAAAGACTCTGAAACGATGATAAAACTAACTTACTAGTTATGGGCAAACCTAGTGTTATTCAGAAATTGGAAAGGCTGACTTTCAAAATTGGCTATGCCAGCATATCTCCAGTTGCATCAGCTCGAAATCTAGGTGTCATATTCCAAAGCGACCTCTCGTTAGACGACCACATCAGCTCCACAGTCAAATCAGCCTATTTTCAGCTTCATAACATTGCTAAAATTAGGGCTTGTTTAGATAAGGATACCACGTCCAAGTTGGTCCATGCATTCGTGACATCTCGTCTCGACTTCTGCAACTCACTGCTTACTGGCCTACCAGCATGTGCGATCAGGCGATTGCAGCTGGTGCAAAACTCTGCAGCTAGGCTTGTCTGTCGTGAGCGTCGCAGTTGCCACATTACTCCACTTCTCGCCGACCTGCACTGGTTACCAGTCAAGCAACGGATTGACTTCAAGGTTTTGTCGCTCACTTTTAGGTCTCTTCATTCTATGGCTCCAGCCTATCTTTCAGAGATACTACCCCATCAGGCAAAGCATCGTACCACTCGCTTTTCGGAATCCAACAGTCTAGAAATACCTCGTACAAACCTTAAATCCTTTGGAGACCGTGCATTTAGCTCGTATGCTCCCACAGCCTGGAACTCCCTCCCGACCTGCATCAGAACATCCCCTGACCTGACCACATTTAAAAGAAACTTAAAAACATACCTATTTAGGACAGCATTTAGTGGGTCCTTGTGATTCGTCCTCGATGTGCTTATGCGTGCTGACACTGTTCATGCTGCCACTAACCACATTTGCATGCTGACCCAGTGCATGTAACCCCTAACCATGTTATTCATTTTGTTTGTTTTTCAAGCATGATTTTACTTACTATACTATTGCGTATCACTTTGCAGCAAATGTAAAGGGCCTAGAAAGAGATTAAGTTCTCTGAGGGCGCTTTATCAAGTGCAATATTATTATTATTATTATTATTCAGTAGATATGCAAAAATAGGCAGTTTAATCGGCTTGAATTTATGTATGTATTTATTTAAATTTTCAGCAAAGGGAAATGCGATTGAATGGTGAGTGATATGCTTGATAAAAAACATGAATAACATGGTTAGGGGGACATGCACAGGGTCAGCATGCAAGTGTGGTTAGTTGCAGCATGCACAGTGTCAGCATTCATAAGCACATAAAGGACGAATCACAGGGACCCACTAAATGCTCTCCTAAATAGGTGTGTTGTTAAGTTCTTTTTAAGTGTTTTCAAGTCAGGGGAGGGCCTGATGAAAGTAGGGAGTGGGTTCCAGGCTTTGAGAGCATACTAACTAAATGTACGGTCTCCAAAGGATTTAAGGTTTGTAGGAGATATTGGTAGACTCTAGGATTCCAAAAAGTTGGGGGGTACAATTCTTGGCCTGGTGGGGAGTAGATCTGAGACATAGGCTGGAGCCACAGAATGAAGTGAAATAAAAGTTAGCGATAAACCTTGAAGTCGAGCCGTTGCTTGACTGGTAGCCACGTTAGGTCGGTAAGAATTGGTGTGATGTGACAACTGCGATGCTTACGACAGACAAGCCTAGCTGCAGAGTTTTGGACCTGCTGTAATCGCCTGATTGCAAATGCCGGTAGGCCAGCAAGCAGTGAGTTACAGCAGTCGAGACGGGATGTCACGAATGCATGGAATAACTTAAATCCTTATCTAAACAGGCCCGAATTTTGGCAATGTTATGTAGCTAAAAGTAGGCAGACTTCACGGTCTGATGGAGGTCGCTGGCTTCAGCTCCGAAGCATATGTGACTTGAAAGCAGAAGGCTGAGTAATTGCTCATTGCATCTATTCCAATTTGCCAATTTGGACAATTCCAGTTTGGACTGCCACAGCTATCAGAACTTCCTGTGCAGACATCCTCAGATACTTGTCTCATCCTCCAAGGCTCCTCAGCGAGAGAAGGAGTGCACCCTTGCTTGGATATGCAACCGGCATTAGTTCAGTCATTAGCACTGCCCGTGCATAGTGCAATAGACGGAAGCAAGCAACGTGCCGACGATAAAGTGCCTGCACTCGATATTCTGCTAGTGGCTCTACCAATAAAAAAGTATCAGGAAAACCACAATAATATGATGTAATAAACAACATATATACGCGAGTGGCCTACTGGTAAATCCCTAGCGAACGCAAAGGAGCACAGGCTCAGCACTAGACTCGCCGACAGACCGACCGCTGCTCTAAGACCACGACTGTAATCATGTTCAGGCATCAAATAGCAGCCATGTCGTAATTCTTAATCACCACTACCGTAGTATATAATACGTAACTATAGTCGTGCATATCTCAGCTCACGAGCTTCACCCAACAGCCGCCATCTCATATTCATCCCCATCTATCGGTAAAGCTGGCAGTTCTCAATCGAGGCTATCTACAAGTTCTGAGTTCATAATCGCCGGGAACGCACTGTGCCATCCTTTAAAGCACTTCTATTCTTAGATATGTGGTAAGAGTCCCCGAGGAGCTGACCATATTAAAAGCTGAGGCAGAAGGAGAGAGGCCGGGCATTGCATCGTTTTCGAAGAGCACTCTGGTGGCTTCATTCGACGATTTGAAGAAGCTGCCAGATGCTTCCGATTCTGAGATACAGCACTCAGTGACCGATTTGGAAATGGTGCCCAAAGACACGTAAGAGCGGCTCCCAGCACCAGCCGAACCAGAGGCAAAGCTGGACACTCTCGACCAAGAGCTGCTAAGCGAAGGCGAAGAGGCCGAGAAGCGTGCCACCATTAAGGACGATGCAATTTACGTCGCAGCTGGCTTGGGAGTGGCAAGTGACGAGGATACCTTTACCACGGAGGTAGAGGTTTGCCAGGCGAATGGCAGTCGCATAATGTCAGAAAATTACGTGAAGAGGTTTCGCACACTGGTCATCCAGGAGCGGCAGCCTCCCAGTGACTGCAGCTGCCATTGCTGCTGCAACGACGAACGACGACAGCAGCAGCGCCGCTTAACGGATGAGTTGGAGAGTCTGCTTGATTTGATCGCCTGTGCAGCGGCCGAGTTGGAGATGGCCAAAGTGGCCCTGTTCGACAGTCAGCGTCGAGACGCAGCTGAGCTGGATCTCATGCGATCGAAGCTCACAGAAGAGCTGAGCCGCGCAGCAATGGTGGAGCGTGTCCAAGCCGCCAGCCAGGACGAATTGCATCGCCTGGGCTTTGAGCTCAGAAAGCTGCAAGCGATGCTGGACGCTGAGCGAAATTTCGCCTCTGAACAAGCGAAAGAGAGCCGAGCGGCGCTTGACGAGGTGCGAAAGCGAACGGCCGCTGAGACGGACGAACTGATGGCGGCCCTCGGCAAAGCCCAGCAGCTCTCGACCTCGGCGACCACTGCGACAGAGGAGGAGGAGTTGGATAAGCAGGACAAGGAGGAGTTGGATAAGCAGGACAAGGAGGAGTTGGATAAGCAAGAGAAGGATGGCAGCAGCTCGGCCGGTCACGAGATGAAGCCGGCGAGCACCACTGGTGCAGCCGTCGATGCTTTCGTTGTCGACAGCTCATCCACTGCTGTGTTGTTGCCTTGCGGGAAGAAACAGATCTCGAAGTCCTGTACTTCGAGCTGCATGAGGTGCGCCAAAAGGTGAGCCAAGTTATGCCACTGCGGACATAGCTGCTGTTGCTGTCGCACCGTCGCCTCTGCCACAGCCATAGCCACAGAAATTAGTGAGGTCGTTCCTGCAGTCGCAGCTGTCACAGCTGCAGCCGTCGCTGCTAATGTCGCCGGTGCTTTCGCCACTGCCGCCGAAGTGATGCCCGCATGCCGAAAGTGGTGCGAGTGCCTCGGCTGGGGTTGACGACTCGGATGCTCTGGCAGTGCCCTACTTTAACGTCCGTCGGCACGTCTTTGTCCGTCAGTGAGCACTTCATTTTTCAGGACACAGATGAAGGATTATTGAATAAGCTGAACTCGGCCGATAACGCAGTTGCATGCACCGAGTTGGAATAGATGCTGGTGCAGGAGCACCTGCTCAAGGCGATCGTGTTCGCCAGCCAGTGAATCTTGGACAGCTACCAAAGCAACTGGTCGCTGTTGAATCCTGGAGCTGCCATGACTCGTCCTCTGACTTCTCAATTGAAGCCGCCGCCGACGTTGCCGCTGAAGCCGCCGCCGACGTTGCCGCTGAAGCCGCCGCCGACGTTGCCGCTGAAGCCGCCGCCGACGTTGCCGCTGAAGCCGCCGCCGCCGACGTTGCCGCTGAAGCCGCCGCCGCCGACGTTGCCGCTGAAGCCGCCGCCGCCGACGTTGCCGCTGAAGCCGCCGCCGACGTTGCCGCTGAAGCCGCCGCCGCCGACGTTGCCGCTGAAGCCGCCGCCGACGTTGCCGCTGAAGCCGCCGCCGCCGACGTTGCCGCTGAAGCCGCCGCCGCCGACGTTGCCGCTGAAGCCGCCGCCGCCGACGTTGCCGCTGAAGCCGCCGCCGCCGACGTTGCCGCTGAAGCCGCCGCCGCCGCCGACGTTGCTGCTGAAGCCGCCGCCGCCGACGTTCCCGCTGAAGCCGCCGCCGCCGACGTTGCCGCTGAAGCCGCCGCCGCCGACGTTGCCGCTGAAGCCGCCGCCGCCGACGTTGCCGCTGAAGCCGCCGCCGCCGCCGACGTTGCCGCTGAAGCCGCCGCCGCCGACGTTGCTGCTGAAGCCGCCGCCGCCGACGTTGCCGCTGAAGCCGCCGCCGCCGACGTTGCCGCTGAAGCCGCCGCCGCCGACGTTGCCGCTGAAGCCGCCGCCGCCGAGAATACGCCCACCGAGAATCGATGCGACACGGTAGACGGCACCTGCAGTGGCACCGAGCGGCCCGCTTGGCCCAGCAGGTGGACACTCAGCCGCCCCGCAGAAGCCATTCGGCGCGACGTTCGCTCTCTCGCGTGTGACACGCGGGCTCGGAATCGCGGATATGATACTTTGTAGTCTCATACACGGCTTCAGCCAGGCAGGGGGTTTTTGTGGTCGAATCCGAGTTGTCACGAGATGGCGAGAGAAGGAGCGCACGGTGTATGCGAGCGGATACGACAGCATCTGCCTTTTGCATTGGGGACTAGAACCGTTATTATTTTTTTTAGTTTAGTGTCACGTTACAGTGACTTATATTTAAGTGCAGTGCGTACAAATACATTTACTTTTTGATGATATGTACTGCTCTCTATTGTGCATCCAATTTATTATCGCGTTATCGCCGGTTAATCTGTTGCGATGTTTAAGTTCAGTGTATGGAAATTGGATCCAATTCGCTATTAGTAATATAATTATATATATATATATATTATTAAATAAATAATAAATTAGTAAATTATAATAAAAAAATATAAATTATAAATAAAATAAAATAATAATAATTTATACTATAATTGATTTATTATTTTTGGCGCTGACTAACCGAAACATAGCATTGAAATTCGCATTTGCGATTACATTACCTCACTCTTGCTATTATTGCTTTCCGACGTTAGCTTGACATTAAAATTATCGAAATATATTTAGAAATAGTTTCAGTTAAAGTTTAAAGTTTCACTAAAAGTTGTAGTAGGGGCAAGCAGGTTCATTCCATTTTCAGAAATAAGATCAGTTATTACCCGAGATTTAGTGAGCGTTGAGCAAGGATTCTAACAGCAAGCATTAACTAGAACCTATGCAGCTATAACAGTCCTGTTGACCACTGAGTTGGAGAGATTCACAGCGATGGGTTTAGAGAAGTGTTTTGAGCAGTTCGTAACAGTACGAGGAATATCTAACGAGTGAGTACTCACATCTTCCCAGGACGACGCTTTTGGATAGCGTTGTACAGGCAGTTTGGAGCTTTTTAACCCATTACAAAGAGTACAATAATGCATAGCAGGTGGAGGTTTTAGTAAGGAACAACGCCTTAATGCTTCACTGAATGCTCATCTGGATAGGTTCAAGAAGAAACGGCTAGGCGTAAGCGAAAGAACAAGATCCGTGTTTTTTCAGCATTCACCTGACTTTGGTCGTCTCCATCAGATACAGTATGCACACTACATCAGTGGGCTGATCCTTAAATTAATTTAACATAATTATCGTAAATTGCAACTGCTAAAAATTCATTTTCACTTTACTTAAATAACAACGCACACTGATTCTGAATCACTCACTGTTTTTCCTACTTAATATGAAAAAAAACCAAGCAGTCGTCCTCTCTCTCTCAAATTCCTTAACATCAATGACGTCCTAGATCACCAAGTTTTCCGAAAAGTAATGTATATTTTGAATACTTTTCAGGCTAAATAAATTTGAAAGTTAAGAGCAAACGAAGAAAGAGATTAGAGTAACCTGGTTGTTGAGTGAGGAGCCTTCTGCTTAAATTGCGAAATTGAATGAGGCCCAAATACTATACTAAGTCTACATCAACTCAACGATTCCATGTAGGGACTAACCTGTGATTTTTGGTTTTCGTGAAAGGAAGCTGTGATAGACGTGTGATATTCGATAGCTTATTCTTCTGTAATGATAGCTCAGTGAGTCTAGTGTAAGACATCTGTTTTTATAAGCTCTTTGCAGAGCTATTATTATTATTATCCTTATACGATTAGCGATACGAATTTTAAGAGACATTTTGATGATGCTATGGTCAGGCGAACTTTGGAAAACTATAATTACGAGAGAAAATTTTCGTGATTACATGTGTAAAGTGCAACGCAATTTTCCGATTTGTCAGTGCCAGAAAGCAAGTTGGCATCAATTTTCATTTACTGAACGTCAACGCTGCCACAGAATAACCTACGATATCGTGACGATCGTTTGGATGTAAAAGGAAAAGCAGTAGAGATCGACACATATAAATGTATACGAACGCACTGCACCTAAAAGTAAGTTACTGTCATATACAATTAAATTAAACGAAATTAGGACAGTTTCAGACCTTAATGCCAAAGGCAGATGCTGTCGGATCTGCTCGTATACGCTGTGAGCTCCTTCTCTCGCCATCTTGTGACAACTCGGATCCGAGCACAGCTACCAACTGTCCTGCTGAAGGCCTTCTTCGGACTCTGGCTATCGCGTGTCCTGGATTCCGAGCCAACGCGTCGGACACGAGGGCACCAACGTCGCGCCGCATGGCTTTCGCCAGGACGGCAGGGTGTCCCCCAGCTGGTCCAAGTAGGGCCGATCGGTCCCATTTCACACGCCGTCCCGCAGGGGCTCATGGGCGTGAGACGGAGGTGCGACGAAGAGCGAAACTCCCTGCTAGCAAGTCGTTGCGTTGTCGACGACGGCTGTACTTGCGATATAACAGCCGTCGTGGGTGCTGCTCCGGAGCACATGGTGTTAAGAGAGAGAAGAGAGTGGATAGCGTGCGCACAAGCCGACGCACAGGCAGAAAGTGAAATGAGCCTCGCCGAACGCGTCACGTGCCGACAAGGAGGGAGCCCGCTGGGCGGATGAAACATTGGCTGGGGGCGGATCCACGTGACGGCGATGCCATGCCTTACAAAAGCTACCCCCCCCCAACAGTCGTGCGGCATGAGCCGAGCTACGTTATGCTAAGCGGTGCGACGAACGCAGCAAACAGGCGCGGATGAAAATGTCAGGCGAGGTCGAGCCTGGTACTTGGCCCAGTGGTCAGCAGGCGTAGGCCGTGGTGTGTGTAGTAGCTGTGCAGCACGCACGTTGAGGCGGGTGTCTCCGAACTGTGCATAGTGGCGGCGTAGTCGGAGCCGAACAGCGCCAGGTCGGAGGTGGCGAGTCGAGAGCCGAGCGGCGCTGTAATAGTGAAGGGCGTGATGTACCAGTCGGCGGTTGTTGGTTTGTCGCCGAGTTTGTAGTAGAGTAAGGTTGCTTGATCGAGTCAATCGCCAGGTTCAACTATTTATATTTACATATTTATATATATATTTATATTGGATACTCTATGTTAATTACGGATGGTGGCTAATGGTTCCATGACGAAACAATCTGGTTCATGGGGACTGCTCCGTTTCCACAAAGTACCAATTGACAGCTTCACTAAGACACTGAAAAAACATCTGGAGCTGCAAGCTCGATTTATGCTGTCACAGAAACTACGCGCCTGTGAACTACCACTTCTATGATAACGGAGTGCTTTAAAGCAATGGCGAGCAATGCCGACGAGCGCCGAGTGGCGGTGTAGTAGTGAAGGGCGTAACGTACCAGTTAGTGGTTGTTGGATTGTCGCCGAGTTTGTAGTAGAGTAAGTGTGCTTGATCGAGTCAATCCTCTGGTTCACCAATTGGTAGGGGATTGTGGGAACGCGATTGCAGAGCAGCGAAGAGCGAAGCCCCCCCCCCTCCCCCGCAAGAGAGTCGTTGCGTTGTCGACGACGGCTATATTATGTGATATAGCAGCCGTCGTGGGTGCTGCTCCGGAGCACAAGGTGTTAAGAGAGATGAGAGTGGATAGCGTGCGTACAGGCCGACGCACAGGCAGAAAGTGAAATGCATGGCACGGAATGCGTCACGTGCCGGCAAGGTGCTCGCCCGTTGGGCGGACGAAGCGTCGGCTGGAGGCGGCACCACGTGACGGCGATGACACGCCCTCAGTCCCACCTCATCACACCGATTCTAGGTGGGCCTGCTCTCGCGAGGCCTCAAGCGGCCGTCGTGTTTGCCATCTCGACCAGCGGCAGCCGGCATTCGTATGCTCCACCTCGTCGTGTACATGGTCAGCAGTAGCGGTGCTAGCAGTGTCGGTGGTAGTAGTCAAGGCACCATCGGCGGCATAACAGGGTATTCAGTGGCAGGGCCTATGGAGGTTTCAGTGGTGGCGTCAACCAAGGCTTCAGCAGAGGTGTCAACCGGTGTGCTAACAAAGACTTCAGCAGAGGCATCAGAGCGCGCATTACGACTCGGTGCATTGTCACTCAATACCGGCCAAGTTAAGCGTGCTCACCAATCCAGCATATGTGGCTAGCAAAATGAAGCTCTCATTGACTGACGGAGACGTGCCCACAGTGGGCGTTGACGGCGCATCAGCACTGCGACCCAAAACTCGCCTGTCGGTCTCTCCACTTTCGGCAGACGAACGTCGTTTCAGAGGTGGCTTCTAAGCAACAGCGACGTCAACTGCGATGGAAGCAGCTGTGGCAGCAGTGACGGCTGCAGCTACGGTGGCAACGGCAAAGACAGCTGGAGCGACGGCAGCATTGACAAAGCTCGGCTCACATTGTAGCACTCCTTTTGTGGCTTGAAGTACAGCACTCGGTGTTCAATTTGTTCTCGCAGCACTGGTGGAGCAGAGCTGTCAACAACGAAAGCCTTAGGCTGCAGCGGCTTCCTCTCGCCGGCTTCACCACATGGCCGCCGTCCGCGGCCATGCAGTCCCTCTCCTCCATCTTAACCTCCTTTTCCTCCTCTGTCGATGCGGTCGACACAGCTGAGTACTGCTGAGCTTCGCTAAGGGCCGCCCTCATCGCATCCAACTCAGCGGCCACGCGAGTTTGCCCCGAGATGACCTCTGTGTCTGGCGTCGTTTGCAGCTTCCTGTGCTCGTGTCCGACACGTGGCGCTTCGTCCTCTCTAGCGGCTCGCGTTTGCTCCACCTCGTCTGCAGAGCAGCACCGCTCTTCTGCAAGCGTCGAGTGCATGTACTGCAGCTCAGATGCGTCTCGATGCTGACTGTCGAACAGCACCGCTTTGGCCATCTCCAAGTCGGCCGAAGCCAGGTCCATCAATGCTAACAGACTCTTGGTTTTTTCCGTCGCCCTGACTGGCGGCAGATGCCCTCACCGTACTCGTGGTGCGACTTTTTTTGGCGATCGCTTTGCTCGTCTTTTTCACCTCAGTGGCAGCTCCTTGATGCTCCAGTTAAAGCCGTGCGAGCTTTTTCCAATCCAGCGACCGCAGGATGCCCCTGGGCGTCGATCAATTTTTGAAGAATGTTGGTATCGACTGCGATTCTCCCTACATTTTCCTGACTGGGTGTGGCTGCTTCGGCCTTGGATTCTGCACGGCGGCGTTTATGGGCAAGCGATTTTGGTGCCTACTGGAGTTTCATGTATGCATACTCCAGCCTTCGACGGCACAGCACCTAAATGTGTTATCTGCCAGTAACAAGCTGGGTGGCCCTCCTGACCACCGAATAGTCAATCGGAGTGCAGCTAGGGGGTTATCAACAAAGCTAGTGAATCAGAGCTCAGCTTTTCTTTACTGCAGACGAGAGAAGCTGCCGAACGTATGCAGGAGGGCAGTGGCTCTTCCGCCGGCTCAATGCTTAGTCAAATAAACCGGTGGCGTTGCTCGTCGTCCGGAGTTGTGTGCAGTGTGCGACGGCAATCAAACTACCAGCTGTTTTGGCAGTGATGGAGAACGTCAAGTTCAGTCACGTCGTCAATCCACTTGACGGCAGCTGACACTCTGCAGGTTGGGTTGAAAAGTTAGATCTGGAAGCAGAGATTTAAGGTATTACCATTGCCGACCGCCGTAAATGCTTTCCCCTTTTTCTGACCGGTGGAGCGTTCACCGTGTACCAAAGCATCGATGGACAAGCGAAGAAAGACGATACCAGCGTAAAAGAGGCTCTTACGGCTGCATTTTCGGCGGTTAAATTAAAAGCTTATGAGGAGCTCAAGACACAGTGGCACCAAGCTGGGGAACCGGTGGACGTATACGCATTGATTTTGGTCCGGCTGGCCGGATTGATGAGTGTGGATTCGAAGGATGACTTGTTAAAATGCGTTTTCGTCACTGAGCTTCCAGGCGACATGTGCAGCAGGTGTTATCGACAAGATAGCAAGTTCCGAGGTTTTTGAGAAGGCTTCAGCGCCCATGAGTTGCCAGAAGCCGAGCTAGGCGGCCGCTGCTGAGGTACTAGTAGCTACAGGCTCTCGCCCGACTCCACAGAAGCGTTTTTGTTTCTCCTGCAAAATGGAAGGGCACATTAGTCGCGACTGCCGGTAGTTGCAATGGTAGCAAAGGCTGTGTTGTGTATGCCGTGACGACTCGCACCTAGCAGCAATATGTCTGGAGCGTAGCACCGATGCCCAGCCAAAAAAACGAGTAAGAGGATTCGCACGTTATTGGGCCGGCTATATTCGCATTCCCCTGTTTGTCTACTCGACTGCTAACAAGAAATGCTCTTAGAGGTGGTCGTATTATGAAGGCGCTCCTTTATACTGGCTGCTCTCGGTCGATTGTGACTAAATCTTCGGTACTTCGTGCCACCTCGGTACAGCTTTATCCGGTTTACGAGCCAGTAATTACATTTACTGGAGCAGTTGCTCGTTGCTGGTCGGCTTGCCGCATGACATGCTCTCTGCAGGGCATCGCAATAGAGCTGGAATGCCTGGTATCCAAGATCGTACCGAGGTATGATAGGCTTCTTGGCATGGATTTTGTGCGACAGCTGGGATGCGTGGGGATAGGCCTTGAAGGTGGTGTAGTAACCTTCAATGAGCGGCAAAATGAAATCAGGGCACTGTCCAGCAACGTCAGTGTTTCCGATAGAGACTTTTCGGTGGTGTACCGTGACAGAAAATGGGTCGTAATATGGCATTGGGCCGACGGCGTGACTTCTCCCTCCCTGGTAAATCGCGTCGAGGCTTACTGTGTGCCAGCTGACTTGCAGGTAGACTACGATAAGGAGATCGAAGAGTGGATCCAACTCGGCTGGCTGAAGCCCAACGAAGGGGAGCGTGAAGACCTGGTGCTGCTGTTGGCAGTGTTCCAGAGTAATAAAGACAAAGTGTGGCCCATTTTAGACTACTGCGAGCTGAACCAATAGGTCTCCAGCCACACTGCCAACGGTGACGTTTGCACCAAGAAACTTCAGGCATGGAGCCGCATGGGAAGTAACTTCAGCATTATTGACCTTCGCAAAGCGTGTTTACAGCTTCGTGTTGACCCTTCCCTGTGGAGATTTGGAGGTTGTAGCCTACCAGGGGAGGAGGTACTGCCTTACACAGATAAACCGGATTAAATGTAGTGCCTAAGATAATTACCGTCGTGTTAAATAAGGTGCTTTCTATGGACCCACGGGTTCTCGAAGGCAGTGACTAATAGGCGGACGAAATAAACGCCAACAATTACATTGTCATTAGTGAGCTTGCTATCTCTTTCCTACGACAGCTCAGGCTCGAAGCAAAGCCCCGGAACAGTTGGTCGGAGGTTGATTACTAGGGCTTGAGGTCACTGACCATGAAGGAAAGCTTAAGTGGGGCAGAGATAACGATGTCGAACCGCCACCTCAGTGAGCGACTCGGAGGCAGCTCTTCTCGTGGTGTGGACAATTAACGGGCCATTTTCTCGTTGCTGGGTGGCTTTGATCGGCCTGCAGCTTCATAAAGAGAGCCACAAAAGACCTGTCGTGGGATGCCGAGGTTACGGAGGACGTCCTTCGGATGGCACAGGAGATCAGCCGATGCCTGATAAAAGAGGATCCAGTTTCCGGAGTGTGGAGTGTGCCGTCGTCACACAGTGGACAGGTATGGTGTGAAGCAAGCAGCTTAGCTATAGGCGCCTGCTTGCGAATTGGAGGCCAGAATGTCGAGGATGCCTCTTGGCTTAGAAAGGCAGATGATGTGGCTCATATTAATCTGGCCGAACTAAAGGCTGTCACAAAGGGTCAAAACTTAGCCTTGGCCTGGGGCCGACGAGAGATCGAATTGTTTACTGACTCGCCCACTGTGCATTCGTGGCTTCGGTCGCTCGTCGAAGGTGATAAGCCTATCCGTACGAATGGTCTAGGCGAGGCATTAGCTCGATGGCGGACAGCAATATTAGGCGACGTAATAAAGGAGTACGACCTTCAGGTGAAAATAAAGCCGGTACTTTAGGCCTACAAAAAGCAGATCACTTACCGCAAGTACCCCAGCCGTGGCTTGAGCCAATCTCGATTCTCGCAGCTGCTACTCCAGCACAAGAAGTAGCCCTGAGAGCGTACTACGATTTACATCACCTCGGGGTCGACCGCACGTTGTACCCGGCCAGGCTCTGCTTTCCCGGCATTTCGGTAACGTGGGAGATAGTGGAACGAGTCGTTAAATCGTGCATGCTTTACCGGTCTGTGAATACAACACCAGTGTCTTGGAGCCACGGGCATTTTGACATAGATTCCAACTGGCACCGCCTGGCTATTGGTGTTCCTTTCTTCAATGGGGTCAAGTATATGACACTTGTCGATAGCGGTCCCAGCAGGTATGCCATCTGGCGGCGTATCGCCGACGAGAGCGAGACCTAGGTGGTCTGGCAGTTGGACGTAATATTCAGAGAAAGGGGCCTGCTGTAGCAGCTCTTCATGGACAATGCCGCCACTTTCCAATCGAATGCTGTTAGCCAGCTTTGTGATCTTTGGGGTAATACGCGTAATGTATCGCTGCACTTACCGCTTCTCTGGAAACGGCGTAGCAGAGCGAAATCACCGAACAATAAAAGGAATGGCAGCCCGGAGTGGACGGGATATAATGATGATGGTGTACTAGTACAATCTCTCTGCCACCGCCGGATTGGACGCCAGCTCAGCGCCTTGGCGTAATCTTTTCTCGCAGCTGGTTTGGTGCAGCAGTTAAGGTGCTCGCCCCGACCCAGGTCTGGCTGAGGTCACGGGCTTGAGCCATGAGGCATATATGAAGAGCCTGAATAGTGACTAAGTTATATATATATATATATATATATATATATATATATATATATATATATATATATATATATATATATATATATATATATATATATATATATATATATATATATATATATATATATATATATATATACTAATGGAAGCCTCCGATGGTTCGCGAGCCTCATACGGAGTACTCAGACTGAAATGACTTTATTCTGGGTCAGCAGGTTTTCGTAAAACCCCCTGGAGCCCGTTGCACGACTCAGTGGCCTCAGGGGACAGTTACTATCTGGCGGAAGGAGTTGGCATTGAAATTAATGGAATCCGCCACCATCAGATTAGTACCGATCGCCAATGAGCTCCTCGACGCACACTCCGATGCTGGCCCAGGTAATACGGTCAGAGCTGACGAGCCCAGCTGACAGCCACGGCCAACATATGGCCTGAGACCACCGGCATGCTATGAGGACTATGTGCTTACTGTTTACCATTCTGGCTGCCAAACAGTGGAGAATACGCCGTAGATTTATCTCCAGATCCGGCGGGCACGCGGATCCGTTTATGCATACTCTAGCCTGCGATGGCACCGAGCCTAAAGGCGTTACCGGCCAGTACTAGGCTGGCTGGCCCTCCCGACCACCGACTAGCCAATCGGAGTGCAGCTAGGCGTTAACGGCAACGCTAGCGAATCAGAGCGCAGCGTTTCGGTACAGCAGACGAGGGAAGCCGACTAACCCCTGCCGGAGGGTTGCCCATCGGATGGTGTGTGCAGTGCGCGACGGCAACCAAACTACCAGCTGCTGAAGCTTTTCTTCCAAGCTGCGTCAATCTTCGGTGAGCTGCCTCGGTGAGCTGTCCAAGCCCCAAACAAATCTGCTGCGGGGCAGACCTGCTCTTCTGCAGACTCTGTCCGATTTTTTCTGTTTCCGCCGAAGCAGACTGCCTCTCTGAGCCAGTTGCAGTTTGTAACTTTCGCAGTTCTTCAACGGCGCGGCTATAGCTTCGGCCTGTCTGGCGGCCAGCGTCACTGCCAAGGCATTGGCTCGACGCCACTCTTCGGCGAGAGCTTCGAGCACCTCGTTGAGCTCGACGGCGGCACGCCGTCAAAATCAATTGAGGGCCGAACGCGTTCTCTGGAACTCTTCCAGTGCTCGGCGGCGCTCAGCAACCAGCTTGGGCTCAGCCATCTATGAATCAGCGTCGGGGCAGCATCGCTTACCGCTCAGCTTAGTGTGCGGGCCAAAGCATTTTTTACCTCGGTGGCGAAGCTGGGCCCCATGCCCTCAAGTTTGGCAAGGTGCTGGATATCTTCGGCCGAGGCCTGTGCCTCTTTATAATTCCTTCCGTTGCGGCAGTGGCGATGCTGAAACGTTCGTCCTTGAGAGTAATGCCTTCCGCGTCAAAGCATAGCTCGGTACCTAAGAGTTCCGTCTTGAGCTCTTGCGAGCGCTCTGGCTCCCAGTTGCTGGGCAGAGACGCTTCAACGGCGTTCATGGCGGCCGTAAATGGTGGGGGCTAACGCTTGGCAATCGCAATACGATTCGCAGCTAAGCGAGCGAACTGACGACGAGCCGTGCTGCACCTGGATGCAGTTAAGCTGTACGTCATCGGTGCATCCTGCAGCTGGGTTCTGAGGCTAAAGTCTAGCGACAGGAGCGCCTACCGAGAGTGCCCTCGGAGCACGCCTAAAGCAGTCCTCGAACGATGCCGTAGTACAAACGACAGCAGCCGTTGCAACGGTGCTCGGCAGACTGGCAGTGAGTTTTTTCAGTTCCACCGAACCGTGGCCGCTGCTGCCGGCAGAAGGCGACTGGTTCGCGAGCTTGCGTCTGTGGAAGAACTCTGGCTGTGTCCTCAGGAGATCCTGCTCGATAAACGAGACGTAGCTGCTCAACTCGCCCGCGCTCAGGTTTATTTGGCGAAGCTTTCGCTTCGCTTCGGCGACGACATCCGGCGGCAGCTCTTTGGAGCATGTACCGCGGCCCAATAATCTTCTTACTCACCATACTTCCGCCGACTTCTTGATAATATGCTTATCGACGAGATCGGCGTGCATGGCTGGCGTCAGGTGAATACATTCTCTACGAGTCTCGGCTAGCCAATCTTCTAAGCTCCTGCCGCTTTTTCTCGAAAGGAGCCACATCTTCGCTCGGGAAGAGATCGCTCGTAATGAGGAATTGCCAAGAATCGCCTAGCGACAATCACGATTGAACGTTGAGATACAATTTTTCAGCACACCCTGTGCTACACTTTGCTTTACGGACGAATTCGCTCCGTTGTTAGCATCACGGAGAGGCGGCGTTGGTCTCCCGTTGGATTTCAGTGGCTACAATCCAACCAGACGAAGAAAAGACAGTTGTCCTTTCCAAAACTTCAGTGCCTTGATGGTCGGAAATGCTGTTTGCATTAATCAAGTCCGCTAATCGTTTCAGTCGTTGAATCCTTGCTGGGTATTTTCCCGATCCTACCTCCTACGGCTTTGGACAAGCTACTCGGACCGCTAGTGACCGTTCGGCTGCTCCGGTCGGCCCGTTACACTGGCGATAGTTGAGGTCAGGCCGCTAGAAATCAGACAATTATCCCACTCCCCTCGATGGCGTAATGCCCAGCGATTTTGAACTACAAACTTCACAGCTGAACCTCGATTGAGAACTATGAGCTTTGCTGTTGAATGAGAACGTTTATGAAATCACCGGAGAAGTTGGGGATTATGAGCAGCATTATGTTTTATTATTGGTTATTGGTTATTGATCATGTTAGCCATTACATGCGACGACGATGCCTTGTGTTTTGTGCAACTAATTTTGAGAATCTTGAAGCGGTACATAGATGGTGTAAGTTGAGTAATTTTCTAGATTGCTTGTTTCTGTTTTATATTTATGGATGTATTGGAAAACGCGTTATATTATTTAAATCAAGCGAGATAACGTCCTGATCTTACAGGCTTATGTATATGGTCAAAGAAAGAGACAGATGATGCTCCCGTAATTTGCTCTAGGAAAATTGTAATATGTTAATAAACACGCCGCTATTTTCCGTCTTGAGCCTACATGCTAAGGGATGTGCACAGTTTTCTCTAGTTCGTGTCTCAATGAAGAGAAGTACTTCAATCGGTTGAGACATTTTTGGTTTTAATTCTCATGGTTAAACACTAACGCTAAGGTTTAAATAGTTTTATTTCTTACGTTCGCTTGCTCTCCTGTCCTGGCAAGGAAATTTTGCTGGTGTTGGAACCTCTTAGATGAATTAAAGGTCAGTGCCGAAGACTGATCACCCTCGAATTTTTGACAGGTGATATTCGTCGACAAGTGAAATATTCGATGGTTCTAGTGAGGTTTAGAGGAAATGTTACATAGTTGGCCTTGGGCTCGTAGTGGCAGAGAAGTGGTCAGATGAAAATGCACGATTTCTTTATAAGTACGATAGACATAGCTTAGACGGAGGTTCCGACATGATGTTTTAAATTTAAAATGTCAGTAACTGTTTCTCCGGATGTGACAAGAGCCAATCTGTCTTTTATCTGTTTTCTTGTGACTATAGATGTAATGTATCTACGTCTGTAACTCCACAAAGTCATAAAGACCATGTGGGTGTTCTAGGAGAGTTCTATATAGAGAACTCACAGCCTAGGTGGCTTTCGGTACGTATTCGCTACCCAACTGACTTCGTCTCACGCAACAAAGAGAAAGTGGGAAGCATAGCAGAGTCAGGAGAGCAGTTGAGGTAGTGAGTAGCATAGAAGTAGCCGCTCAGGACCGCTTAAAAGGATATGCCATAGTAGGCAGTAGGAGAGTTGTTGTCGTTACGTAAGAATTGTGGAAGCGAGTTCCACAGTCTAGGACCTGCAGAGCTAAAGCTTTCGTCACCAACTGTCTTTAAGCGGAGGAATGGGACAGCTAATGTATTGTCCAAGCAGGACCTGAGGGTGCGAGCAGGCTGAAACTGATAGATCAATAGAAAAGGCCATTCATTTGTCGTGCTTCGTTGGGCTTATATACGCCCTTGTGTATTTCATCTGACACAATCGGTTTCATTCCGGTTTCACATTCATCATCATAGCAGTGAGTTTTCTTTTTGTGGTCTTAGTATCTTCTTTGTGAACGGTGGCGATAAGTCGGCGTTAGGTACATCGAAGATATAGTATGAGAGTTTTACACGAAGATGAAGCTAATTTTTGTGGTGATGCTAAACCGGGGCTATTAACGGTCAATGTAAAGACTGAGATGGGACCATTGGAGTACTCTTATATTAATTACGGGTTGTGGGTAATGGTTCCGTGACGAAACAATCTGGTTCATGGGGATGGTCCATAAAATCCATTGCCGCATTGAGTGCCAAAGGATGGCATCACTTAGACACCAACAAAATTTCTGAAGCTGCAAGCTCGATTTATGCTGTCACAGAAATTAAGCGCCTGTGACCTACCACTTCTATGATAACGGAGTGCTTTAAAGGAGGAAATGGTGCAATACCGGCGATTATAAACTAACAGCATTGCAGCTAGCCTTGATTGAGAACTACCAGCTCTACCGATAGATGTCAATGAATAAGAGACGGTGGCTATTAGGTGAGGTTCGCGAGCAGAGTTATTTCTGATTATAGTTACCAGTTATTTCTTACGTTAGTGGTGATTAGGAATTATGACCTGGCTGCTACATAAGGCTAGTTCATGATTACAGTCGGTGTCTTAGAGCTAAGGTTGGTCGGTAAGTGTAGTGTGTAGTACTGAGGCTCTGTTTCTGCATGTTTGCTAGGAATTTACCATGAGGCCACCCAGCTATATCAGCTGCATTATAGAGTAAATAATTGTGCTGTCACAAATGAGTTTGTATTGGTAGAGCCACTGGCAGAATATTGAGTGCATCGGCCTTATCGTCAGCTGCTAGCTTCCGTCGTTTGCACATTGCACGAGTAGTGCTACTGACTGAACTACTGTGGGTTGCATATCAAAACGATGGTGCACTCCTTTCTTACGTAAGGCACCTTGATGCTGTACTTAGTTGAGAGAGAGAGAGAGCGATGAGTCCAGTGGAGCTGTCACTGGAGGACAGGAGTTCATTGAGAATGCGGCTACATTAGTGATGGAATCTCTTATCTTGCCGACTTAAACGCTGGTGAGGCGATCAGCTGGATCACCGTAAGTACTTAATGCTGTGCTCACCGGTCTGATGAAGCTAACTAGGCAAACTCTCAAAGCCCGTTCATCGTGAACCTCCTAAATGCATGTGATCGCTAGCGATGGTCTAGACGCTGAAGGTGGACCACTACATTACAAAATACGAGCTTTTAAGTAGCCAGAGGAACACAACTGTTAGGCTTGGCTCTTCGTCGCCGTAGGTTTGAGCTCTCATGCTCTTGAAGCACAGTCTCTCGCTTGAGCTTTTGAACCGGCAGCCCGGACCTCAATCAACGATCTTGATTTTATTCTCCCTCATCCGAACTCGTGCGTAGTTGTTATTCTTTCGGACCCAACTGCTAGTGCCTATTCTTATGTGTATTTACTTTGTTACTTTGCTCAAAATAAACCTTCGATTGATGGCATTCCTGCGCCTGCCTAACAGCCCAGCCCAGCCCAGCCCAGCCCTCGGGTTAATGCACGCATTAGTCGGTCCACATCCAGACCGCATCGGCAGCCCGAAGCAACATTCTAACCTGAGTAGATCTCCCGGTCAGATTGATCACCTGGCTCGGCTTCAGGTCAAATAATGGGTCGCCTTCCTACCGGTTCTAACGGCTAGATCCATGCCAGGGGTTGGTCTAGGCACCCTAGTTAGCCCCACTAAGTCAAGGGCTCGCATTGTGGATAACCATGCCCCTGCGAATTGCACCCTTTGCCGGAGAGATACGGCTTCGTGTTTGCTAACTCCGGGTTCGGCATTTAAAGAAAATAACTCACCCAATTGAAAGAACGCCTGGATCGCCACAGCTGATTGGTCCAAGAATTTGATCGGCCGTCTGGGTTTTAGTTCTTACGTTAAGATTATTGGAAAGCTCTTGAGGGCCATGCATTAGCTCCTTATATATCTGGATATCGAGGATTCAGTCGAAGCTCAGGGGGTGCAATTTGAACTGAGTGGATGTGGTTGCAGCCATGTACTTGCTATAGGACTTGAAACTGAGTCTAGCCCGATGTGCAATGTAAATTACAGCCTCTTGTTGACGATTTGAGGACGTATTGCAGTGAATATGTAGATTGTGATTTTTAGCGAAACCACTTTAGGTGATTGCGACACCATGCCAAAATGAGCTGATGCACAATTTCTGGAAATTAGGCTCTGTGCACATACAGCAGTATCCTTCAATGTGCAACGATACTTGAGCTTGGCGAAATCTATTTCTAGTTTCTTTGCCGTTGATGCAGTAAATGCTGAGGATTGAGTGTTTACCCGGGTTATTGCAGTCAAGTGTTTTTTTACGGCGAGTTTTTCAAGAGAAGGGTGACGAAGGCCGAAGGTCGCCGCCCCAGCAAGTCGGCCGACAGTTGATGGGACTGGGTGGTCGGTGGCACTTCGAACGAGGGTGACGAGTAGGCCGTCCACGACATCGATTGAAGAAAAGGAGAGAGGCAGCATCGGGATTATTCGGTGGACCCTACCGAATACGGCAGTAAAGCGCCTGTGATCGCATATTGTGTATTGTGTGTGTGTGAGCGCGTGGTCTCGGCATAGAGATTTGCCGATGCGAACTAGAAGTAGTTCGATGTAGTGCGCATAATATTCCTGCCGTTAAGGTAGTAGCGGAGCCCTAGTTCTCCACTCAGGGTCTACGCTCCGGTTCGGGCTCCTCATCTCATTTGGGTCGTTCCCCCACAATAGACTTAAGTAGCCTAAGTGCGGGGACATATTCCCTCCACTAGAGTGCTTGTGCTGTTGACAGCATGGGAAGAGTGTGGAGATAAAACTGAGATAGACGCACAGTGGCTGTGCGCTTGCGAATAAAGCTCAGTAAAATCCTCACTTTGTGTCTTTTGCTTTCCGATTCACGTAGCGGACTCACGACTCCTTTTACTAAAGGTAAGTAGGTCAGCGCCGGAAACGCTCGTTTCGTTGTGGCCTGCTTATTGGGCGTAGACATGAACCGAACGGCATCAGGCGGTAGGTTATGCCGCTAAGTAAGCACCGGATTAAGCCTACTCCGCCGAGCCTTCGGCGTTACAGTACTTGCTCATTTGGTATTCATAGCATTGTCTTGAACCGCGAAGTATGCTCCCCCACATGCATCACTTTGAATCTCTCTAACTTAGTGGTCATCAGGCCTACAATAACTCCATAGGCCTGACTTGACGCTTGCCATTGAAATCCTTGCTCAATGTGCGATAAACCTCTCGTAATAAGAGACATTATTTCTGAAAATGTTATCGACCTGCTCGCCCTAACTGAAACTTGGCTAAACTTGGTAAACTGCCCGACAGTTAAAGACACTAACTCGACGAGTTTCTTACTGTTTTACATCCCTAGGCCAGTCAAACCTGGAGGTGGAGTTGCTGTTATCGTGCGTTCGAGATTCAACTTCAAGCCATTCGTAGTAACCTCGAACAGTCTTCTGGATCAATTATCTCGATTTCACCAGAAAATGAGCTGCCGATTGTGGCAGTACTCTACCGTTCACCAGGTAAAGATTCCTCCTTTATCTCAGATTTATCTGATCTTAATTCGATTCCGTTTGCAAGAAATCGATCTCTCCTCGTTACGGGTTATTTCAACGTTTACTTTGATAACTTATCTGATGCCCTCAGCACTTCATTTCGTGCATTGACTGCCTCTTTGTCTCTTGTGGCTTATGTGCATAGCCCTACTCAGTTCAAGGGTCACACACTCAACTAAATTTTCCCATGCTACGGCACTTTGTCATCACCAATTAAAACCAAATCATGCTTATTTGACCACATGCAGTTGTCATTCAGTCTACAGTGCGTGCCCGCAGCCTCCTCTAAAATCACTTGTGAATCACGAAGCACCACTACCCTTGACATCGACTCTGTCCGTGTGAGAATGTCCGCCTCGCCTTTGCTGCTCAGTTCTCCCTCTGATCTGTCATCACTGGTAGATAGCTACAACACAACCCTACCTGACACGATCGATGAATTTGCACCTCTGAGTAAGCTAACTGTGAGCCCTTAGCCCAGGAGGCATATGATTTAACACAGACATTTAGCTTGCTAGGTCTACTAAGCCCAAGCTTGAAAAAGCATACAAAAGATCAGGACTGACTGCCCATCGACAGACGCACCAGGAACACTGTAGATTGTATAAATCAATCTTGCTTCTATAAAAACATTGCTGAACCTGAGACGCACAATCACAAAAAACACTGATGTCGACGATCATGTCGACGATCGACCATCTCCTCAACCGCTCCCTGATTAGCTCATTACCTGATGATCTCTGTGATGATCTAGCTGATCGCTTCTCTCGATTCTTTGTCCAGAAAATAGATAATATCAGGGAGTCCATCCCTGCGATGGCTGCATCTCCGCTAGACTGCTGTACCTCGTTTCCTTGCAGCACCACAATGTCTAAATTCAAGCAGGTCAATAGTGATCTCGTCCTGAAGTTCGTATCTCAATCGAAGAAGACAACAAGTTCTTTGAACCCTTTTCAAACGGTCATACTCCCACGCTGCATTTATCTGCTGCTGCCATGCTTAAATAACATTATTTATACGTCATTAGCCTCAGCTCATCTCCCAGCACGTTTTCGATGTATCAGAGCTATTGATTTCAATCATGATTTTACTTTAATAATGAAAATATTGGGCTTCACCGACGGCCGAATTGTAGATATTGCTCTCGTAGATCATCTGAGTCGTCTCTCGGAGTCCTTCCTCAGGAGACGCTTATCTGCCTCCATGTGGAGAAAACGGCTAACGCTCGCTCTAATTTGAGCAGGTGCCAGTATTTCTGACAAATTACTTCTGGGGATGCTTAAAGCGATGCTGTGCATGCCTATGTATTGCTCTTCAGAAATCTCTCCCCAGTCAGAGCAGCACGCCAACCCATACGGAATTGATTAGGCTTAGAGGTCTGCGAACTGTGTGCTGTGCACAAAGCAGGAAGTTCAAAATAGTAGCCACTGTGTGTTTATAATTGAATTAAAAAATAAGTTTAGAGATCTCTTTTTTGTTTGAGGATCAGGATTTGGGATTAAGTGTGTGGGATTGGCGTTCAGGGCTAAAGACTTCTAGGATTTAGCGTTTTACGTGTATATGCTTTTAGGGTTTAGTGAAACGAGTTTAGGATGCCGGGATTAGAGCTCAAGTTTAACTAGATGCTGGCTAGCAGTGGCGTAGCTAGAATTGTTATCTAGGGGTTATGGCCTGCAACATTCTTATGTAAGAAGTGGCAAGGCCAGCAAGATTTTCATATAAGAGGGCTAGACCCTGAATTATTGTAAAATTGTAGCGAAAGTCATATTTGAGTTTAGATGACATGAACTCGGGAGCTGTTCACCGATTAGGATTGAGACATAATTGCTTTTTGGTTACAGTTGGGGCCTCGGGGCGTAGGAATAGAGGGCCGGGAAGGTCGATGCCCCGAAGTCCGGGGGGGGGGCGAGGTGAATGCCCCTATGCCCCCTGGCTCCTCCATTACTAGCTACCGCTTTGAACTTCCTGCTCTCGGTACACATCCCGTAGTAAAAATTTCGCTGTCTCTACACGAAAGGAAGCCGTAATAGCTGAGCAAGCCTACTGAGAAAAACGATGCTGAAATGCCATTCTTGACAGCAGTTTCAGAATACTCATGCACGGTAGATAATAATATTAATAAATTCGACATAGCGCCCTTAGAGAATTCAATCTCTTTCTAGGCACTTTACATTTGCCACTTCTCAAAGAAGCGACATTGTACCAAGAGAACTTGAGCTACTACCACTTAGTCTCCATTCGACCATTCCTATCAAAGACACTGGAACAAGTGATGGCAGACCAACTGAACTCACACATTGAAACTTCAAACCATGCTAGAAAGTTCCAGTCTGGCTTTAGAGCTAATCACTCCACAGAGTCCAAATTGCTTCGGGGGTACAACTATCTATTTAGGAATGCAGACATGGGTAGAATGTCTTTGGCTATTCTGCTCACCCTTTCGGCAGATTTTAATGCTATCGATCGCTTAGTACTTTTTGAGCACCTCTCAACTCACCTAGGCATCACTGGAACTGCTCTGCAGAGGGAGACTCAAGAGTATTGACGTGAACGGACAAAGATCATCCGATGTACTTCTGAATTATGCACGCCCTCAGGGCTCCGTGGTAGGTCAGGTTCTTTTCATGGTTTGTATCCTTCCACTTGCCGATTTGATTGCCAAGCACAATCTGGGCTTTCACTGCAATGTGGCTAACGCTGTGTTGTACCTATGCTTTGATCCCTCCCACCCTAAACGATGATAAAACCGAAGGGCTGCTCATAGGAAACCCCAAGTGTTTGGCTTGATTGGAAGGATTTGTGCTTCTAATAGGTGATGCTGCTTCGCGGCAATCGCCATGTGCTTGAAATTTAGGTGCCATTTTCGATAGCTGCCTAAATTTGTAAGCTTCCTTCGGAAGATTGTTTTTACAGCTTGCCATTACGTCCGATCCCAATCTATCTTATCCGATCCCAATCTAAGATTAGGAGTTGTCTTCCATTCTGACTTGCGAAGAATTTAACAAGCTTCTTATTTCTGTCTGGGCTCGATTGTTGTTATTCCCTTTTTATCTGGGATACCGAAAACAGGTGACCCGGCCACTGCAAATGGGAATCAATTGAGCTGTACGGCTAGTTTTCAGGTCCCAGAGATTTGACCACGTGTCTCCTTTGCTTAAAAGACTTAGGACACCTGTCGGTTGATCAATGGATACAGAGCAAAGCTCTTATCCTGACCACAAGGCCTGCTGCATCTTGGATCCTCCATACATAGCTGAACTGTTGCACCAGGTTCAGCTTCCTCGTGCTTTAAGGTCCTGTATGGTCAATAACTTAATTGTTTCATTCCTGTGATAAACAAAAAATTGCCGACATCAGCTTTTTGCTCTGCATATTCTTGACTGTAGAACTGGCTTTCGCAATTCTTTTGGGATTGACATCTACTCTCCTGCTGCCGACTATGGCTCATACTTTCCAGCAGTTCTGCTACTTTCGTGCTACTCACTACCTCAACTGCTCTCCCGACTGCTATGCTTTCCACTGTCGCTTCGTGGTGTGAGATTAATAATAATAATAATAATAATGCAATCAATAAAGCGCCCTCGGAGAACTCATTCTCTTTCTAGGCGCTTTACATTTGCTGCAAAGGGAAATGCAATCGAAAGGTGAGTAATATCAAGCTTGATAAACAACATGAATAACATGGTAAGGGGGACATTAAATCTGTTGGCTACCGAATGCGTCCCGACAGCCGCTTAGGCTCTGAGTGTGCTTTGCGAAACTCTCCTGCCTAACGCCTTTATAGTCTTTGTGGCTTTGTGGAGTTACAGAAGGAGATACATGAAGTTTTTAGGCTGCGGAAATGGTACCAAAAGCCGCTTCGGCCCAGACGGCTTTGCTTTTAATAAAAGCGACGCCACTGTGCCGCATACACACTGTGCTCGGAATTTAGTTGTTATCCTCGTCAGTTGCCTAAATCTTGTAAGCTTCGCGAAGAAAACTGCTTCCAAAACTAGTCATTATGTGCGAATCCTATCTTGGAATAGGAGCTGTCTTCGGCGGTTGCGAAAAATTTAACAATCTCTTAAGTCATGTCTCGGCTAGATTACTATACTTTACTGGTCGCTGAGCAACCAAAAACTCTGCTAGGCCTTTGCTGCTAGCAATGAATACGTCTCAAATGCTAGTTTTAAAATGCTGTAGTTTTGACCACAAGACTCCTTCGCTAAAAGAATGTGGGTGGCTGCCGGTTGATCTATGAATCCAGGACAGAGTTCTTCCACTGACTCACGAGGCTCGTCAGGGTTGGACTTCAGCATACCTAGCTGAACTACTGCCCCATTTTCATCCTCATCGTGTCCGCAGGTCTTCTTTAGACAACAGTTTATTGCTTCTATTCCTCGGCTTACAGACGATTGGAGACAGAAGCTTTTGCTCCGCATGTCCGAGACTGTGGAACACGACTTTTACAATTCTTGCGAAACTACCAACTACTCTCCTGCATCCGGTCCTTTATAACCGTCGTGAGTGCCATTAGACAAAAAACAATGGTTAACTACCCCTGGGTGGTTTCATCTTGGGCTCTTGCCGGTGTGTTGTAAGAAAAGTCTCATACTACGACAATTCCATTTTCAATCCTTCTCATGCTCGCTATCGCTCGCATTTCGAAGTCTTGAAAACGAAATCGTCCTAGTATTAGACTTTTCTTACAACATGAAATCTTATATATTATAATGGATTTTTTTTAAATAAATATAGAAAAATGGTAGATTTAAGAAAAGACTTTGCCCTTAAGAAATATGAAGAGACTGTTCAATTTAATACAAAAATTAGATCATGCCTAATAAGATTAACAAGAGTTAGATATGTACTTAAATTCATAAACATTCTAATAGCATTAGGAGTAACTGTTTCAAGTACTTATATTCAAACAATGCCAAGTATTAGTCATGCAGTAACCGTCTTTTCAGCACTATCCGTAATGTTTGCATCAGTTGATGGCGTACTTACGGAAATAGACAAACGTAAAAGAAATGCTTTAAGTTCCAATTCTGAAATAATCGCAAAGATTACTGACGCATTATCTGATGATGTAGGTACAAAAGAAGAATTTGAAGGGCTTTTATTGGGAAATTCTCAATCTGAAATTAATATTGGTTAATAACTTGTAACTCTTCTCTAACAAAACTTCTCTTAACATCATTTAAGAAATATCTAGTCGGTTGTTCTTGTAATACCATTATTCTAACAATAGTATGTTTAGTCAAGCTCCATATTGGGTCTGTAGCTCTTCTTCTTTTTTCATCTTCTCCTTCACCATGTTCTAATAAATATCTAACACTTTTTCCAAGTTCTAATAGCTTTTCTGTGCGATATTTTGGTTTCTTTAGTTTTACCTTTTCTTTTTTTATTGCCTTTGCGGGTTCTTCACCAATCATTCTTGTAACACTATTATTTAGATACTCAATGATCTTTGGTAAATTATCAACCCATTCTCTGTTTCTATTATAATCTCCTTTATTAATACTTTCTAATTCTTTTTCATATTGAGCAATAAACGCTCTCTCAGCAACTGTTCTATTCATTCTTTCAACTAATGCAACACTCTTTTTACTAGTACCTTCAATAATTTGTGTTTCATGTTTTTTCATTTCTTTAGCAAACTCTCCTTTAAATTCTGATCCTGGATCTACTGTTATCTTCTTTGGCCACTTTAATAAACTTTTTGCGTAAATATCTATTATTGCTTTTGTTACTTCTTTAGAAGACTTTGTTTTAAGAGGTCTTGATTCTTTATATCTACTAGCAACATCAATGACACTCAAAGCATATTTGTATCCAGAGTCATTAGGCATATATAGAATGTCTGCTTGGTGATTTTCATTAGGCTCAACAATATTAAAGAACCCTTTTGGAATTACTTTCGGTCTTGGTTTGAATACTTGACTTATATCTGAATCAGGATTGAACTTTCCTTCGTTTTTTCTTTCTTTTAGAGTTAAAAACGACATTCTATAGAGAATGGAAATATTTTGTGATACATGCTTAAGCACATTTAATGAAGTCGAATACCTTGAAACAGGACATCCTTATTGCAAACCATTAAAAAGAAAAATACCAAAACAAAAGTATGAAATACGATGTTGTATCTGTGATAAAGATATGAAAGAAACTGAATTTGATTCTAGTCTTTTTCGTAACAATCACTCCATAGTTTGTTCGTACTGTAACATAAATACTAACTCATTTAAGAAAGAGAGACCAACTAAACTATATTCATTGGTTAAGAAGCACTTAAAAAACAATGTTGTTCTACTTCTTTACATCATTGTTTAGATCATGAAGCTATCTGTTACATTTCCAAGTTGTTTCCTGTTGTTAAAGGTAAACGTAAAGCAACAAAATTAAAAGAGTTAATAGTTTTAATAACTCATTTATACTTTTCAGGAGGGTACATAACTAACCAAGAGGTTTACCTTTAATTTCCCTGTACTATCAACGAAGTAATACTCTGTGGGTATCCTACTAAAATATACATAGTACTTTAAATCAACACCTGTTGAAACAGTATTTATAGCCCTTACATCGCCAGATACTACTGATGTATCAGTATTAGGTTTTAGAAATACACAATTAGAAGCTCCAACAACTATAACATTCAAGATCATTATTGGTGGGCTCATTTTATTTGTCCATGAATATGGTGTTGATAGATTTAGTATTGAATTTAATGCTTTAGGGTCCATTGATATTGCTATTACTTCTGTTATTTTTTAAGTGTTTTATCTACGTAATTCTTTGTAGCAACGTCAGAAGGATTTACAGGTTCAGAAACATTAGTGATTGAATAGCCACCCATATTGATATTTGTTGTTGAAGGATAGTTCTTTAGTAATACATCTCTTTTCATTCCACCGTAAGTAACACAAAAGTCATCATTTAGAACGACTGGATTAGTATTTCCAGAATTCCAATAAGTAGATGTTATAGCAAAACTATTCATGTTTAAATCTCCTAACATTGTATCACCTGTTTTCTTAACATAATTATTTACTTGTGAAACATTTATTCCATCAGTTGGATTAACACCTGCTCCAAGATTTGTAATACTTTTTCCACCAAGATTAAATGTTAAAGCAGAGTTAACAAGAAAGTTAGCGTCCGCATAAGCTTTTGTAACAGCGTCATAGTCATTAACAGGATCACCTAAATTAATAATCCTATTGCCACTAGCATCAAGATCTGAAAGAATAAACCATTATTCTTCGAAACATAATAATAATAATAATAATAATATTGCACTTGATAAAGCGCCCTCAGAGAACTTAATCTCTTTCTAGGCGCTTTACATTTGCTGCAAAGTGATACGCAATAGAATAGTAAGTAAAATCATGCTTGAAAAACAAACAAAATGAATAACATGGTTAGGGGTTACATGCACTGGGTCAGCATGCAAATGTGGTTAGTGGCAGCATGAACAGTGTCAGCACGCATAAGCACATCGAGGACGAATCACAAGGACCCACTAAATGCTCTCCTAAATAGGTATGTTTTAAGTTTCTTTTAAATGTGGTCAGGTCAGGGGATGTTCTGATGCAGGTCGGGAGGGATTTCCAGGCTGTGGGAGCATACGAGCTAAATGCACGGTCTCCAAAGGATTTAAGGTTTGTACGAGGTATTTCTAGACTGTTGGATTCCGAAAAGCGAGTGGTACGATGCTTTGCCTGATGGGGTAGTATATTTGAAAGATAGGCTGGAGCCATAGAATGAAGAGACCTAAAAGTGAGCGACAAAACCTTGAAGTCAATCCGTTGCTTGACTGGTAACCAGTGCAGGTCGGCGAGAAGTGGAGTAATGTGGCAACTGCGACGCTCACGACAGACAAGCCTAGTTTCATAATCTTCATTATGAAACTTTTTGTTCATCTATATAATCATTTATTAATATTTTAGATCTCTTTAACACTTCTTTAATCACTGGAATAATTCTTACAAATCTAAATGGGTCTTCTTCTTCAACTAATTGTATCTCTACTTTTTTTATATAGTATTTAATATCATAACCAAAAGTTTTTTTACTGTTAAAACGCCCATATTTAGATGTTATATCAAATTCAAATTCAAGGTACTTCTCATCTTTAAGTAGAAACATAAAAAGAGGTTTACCTATTGGTATATCAAAATCATGAGTAGTTGGAACTCTAACTGTTCCAGCCGCAATGTATTCTTTAGGTATATCACAGCAATTCAAACCAGGAACAAAAATTTCAAACTCACAAAAAAGCATCTACTAAGTTTTAAAACGTGTAAACCAAGTAAACACTGTGCAAGGTATTGTTTTAGTATATTATCTTCAACTATCTTTCTACTCCATAAACATTTTATTTCTATTAGTGTTTCTTGATCAATAATTCCATCTGGAGAATACCTATAAACCTCATCACTAGTAAAACATTCATTTGAATTCTCAATACTTCTATTCAATTTCATTTCTAAATATTTAGCTGCTATTGGTTCAAATACTTTACCGAATAGCATTTGTGGAAATTGCATAGGCTTAGAATTAGCAATATATTTTTTTAGTTTTCTATTTGCAATTAAATCTACATCACAATCAATTTGTGAACCAAAAACCATATCATCTAATACGGAATACACTTCTGACCCACCAATATTAAGTCTCATAGAATTTTTCCAAGCATCTGACCCCTGAATAAAACTTGTTTTTTGCATTATACTTTAGATTGAATTCTATTAAAAATCTTTTCCATCATAAGCCATATTTTCTTTGCTGCAAGTGAAATTGGCACCATTTCCATTAGAAGTTAGTTCAGCACTATTTTCACAAATGGTCAAGTAGTGAAGCAGTATTGATGGTGTGTTAGCAGCAGGTAGCATACTATTAAACTCAACAGAGACATCAAGTCTAGTAGTTACTCTAAGAGGTTCTTCATTGTATTGGAGATCAATGACGTGAATTGGGTACATTGTTAACCACTCAGGATATGCTACTCCAACAGGTTCAGTAACTTCATTAACTCCGAGGTATTGCTTTCTGAAAGTCGTAAAGTCCATGTAGGCCATAGAAAATTTTCCTTTTTTAGGTTCAGATGATCTTGCAATAGCTGGATATTGTTTTGATCCATTGGCAAGAACTGTTACACACTTAATATCACAATGGTTATATGTGCAAGGGTTGGCAGTGTAGCTATCATACTTATTTAAGTTTTGAGCTGCAACAATTAACCACCTAACTTTATCAATGTTATTTTGGACTGGTAAAGTTTTAGTGAATTTAGTTGCTTGGTTAAAAGATGTTATACTAACATTTTCATAACGTCTAACTCTATAATTCAACCTTATTTTCTTTGCCTTCTCACTTGAAATATAAGTAAGTGATCTTTGAATACTTTCTTTTGGTGTCACACATGGAACAACAAGTCGCATCTTCGTCATTGCAATTTTAAAAGCATTCCACGTTCCATCCGCAGCTACACCGTCAACACCCTTAGTTCTAATAACATTTGCAGCACCAGATGCTCCAGTAATAATTGCATCTTTATAAAATACACCCGCTCTTCCCAGTTCTAGAGTAAAAGGAATATTATAAAGAATCTTATTCATATCAGCACAAAACCCAGAAATTCTAGCAAGAGGAAGTGTAATACTAAAGTTTCCATTTTCATCTATAAGGTTGTTTGTGATACCTTTTCTAACTACAAAACCAATGTTTGAAGCTGTCGCTCCAGAAGCAGCTGGGCTTGTATACGAATCAGCTAAAACCATATCATCAATCCCTGCTGCTTCATCTTTTCTCCAACCAGTCGTAGGACCTTCAGTTCTATTGTAGTCATTCGGATAACATAGAAGTCCCATTAGTGTTGAAGTAGTTCCAAGAGCTTGTGGAAGGGTAAGGCTTTCAATTTCCTCAGCTCCAAGTCTAACTTTTATTTGATTAAACATTCATGCGCCGGCATTGTTAACTAAACCAACAGAAAGGGTTCTTGGAGGTGTTGCAAAAGCTCCGTTAGCTGCAGTTTGAACTTGTAATTGTCCTTCAAGTAAAACATAACCATCGGATAGAACATAACAGGTTTGTTGTTCACCAGGAACAGTGAATGTGACTAATTTACTTGCAGCATTATCCGTTTCATTTCCATTACTTTGATAAAACTCTCTAAATTGATAGTCTTTAAGTCTATAATTAGGAAATTCAGGATCTCCAACTTCAAGTATACTATGAATAGGTGCACTCGCCATTCTCTCTCTATATAAAAAACTAAAATTTTTACTTTTGTCTATATAAGCCAGCTCCAATTTTTTCTCTCATACTTCCACCATAGCCATCAAGTTTAGGTGAACTAACAGTTTTTCTTTTATTACTCGATCAATTTCCTTAAATGTTTTCGGGTCTTTCTCTTTAAGAGATTCTGAATATTCTTCAACTTCTTCTTCCGTTTTTACTTTACGACTTTTTTTATTTTTTGGTTTAATTTTATCAAGCATCGCACGTTTAATCTCAAGATCCATCTCTTTCATCTTTCTATCATAATTTTCTTCTTTCTTCCGCTTATCAATTTCATATTCTAATTCTTTCTTTCTTTTTTCTTCTTCAAGTTTGTCATCCAGATCTCTACGTTTATTTGCATATTCCTGATCAATCTTTTCTTTCTTTGTTTGTAGTTCAGTAAGCTTTCTTGCTTGATGCATCTCAATTCCCTTATTAGCAATGTTCATACTTAGACCTGTTAAGCCAGTTAAAACAGGTGTTACTCTTCCAACGCCATCAAGTACTTTATCCAAAACTCCAGAGCCATAATACTTCCCTCTAATATCTCTGTGTCCAATCCTTGCATAACTCCCCATTCTCTATATTACTTTGAAATTTCTATTGTAGCTATAACATCTGTAATCGCGTTAAGTTTATTTCCATTCTGATCTGTTAAAATAATCTTAAAACTACTTACCGATTCTATATCACCTCTTGTTTCTAAGTACATTACATTCGGAATATGTAAATCAACTTTTTCTCCCGGTGCAATATCTTTAGTGTCAATAGTATATAAAGATACTGATTGATCTAAAAATCCATTTCTTCTTTCTATATAATTAAGCTCTGGATTGACTAAGTCACAATCGACACTTATCCATTTTACGTCATTATTATTAAAAGATGTCATTTTATTCCATGCTATTTATGTCCCTGCAAAGTAATATAATTTTTCATTTTTTTTATCTCCTTCAATCCCATAATCATAATTAGGAGCATACCTTCCTTTCTCCCTTGTATTAAATCTAAGTGTATCTCCAATGTTGTGAATAACACCAGATATATCACTTGCTAGTAAAACAACAAATTCACCTACTACTCTCATAATTATTTTATCAGCTTCACCAACACTAAAAACAATTCCAGTACTATCTCTTCGTGAAGGGTTGTAAAGTGCTCCAGCACTATCTAATGCTTTATTTAATGCTGCTACAAGCCTAACACTATCGTAATAACCAGGAGGAACTGAAACAGAAAAGTTGTTTGCATTAATACGATTGCTTTTAAACCAAAGCATATCATTTTCAAGTACAACAATTTTTACGATGGATTTATATGTATAAGTAAATTCTATTCTTCTTAACCCAACTTTTTTATAGCCTGATTTGGGGCCAAGCATTATCGGAGGATAGTTGGTTTTATATTCCTTGCTAGAAGCGGTCATTAATTTAATCTTCATTTTCTATACTTATTTTACTTTTTTAATAACTATTGTTGATACAACATTTGTAATTGTATTAACTCTATTTCTATTTTGATCTTTTAATGTAATACTATAACCATTTAGTTGTTCTATATCACCTCTTGTAGGTAAGTACATTACATTCGGAATATGTAAATCAACTTTTTCTCCAGGAGCAATATCATCATCATCAATGACGTATAAAGAGCTTGATTGATCTAAAAATCCTTTTCTTCTCTCTATATAATTAAGATCTGGATTGACTAAGTCACAATCAACACTTATCCATTTTACACCACCATTATCATGTTGAATCATTTTATTCCACGCTTTATAAGTTCCAGCAAAATACATAGCCTTTTCAACTGCTTCATAAGGAGTTCCTCCAACCATGTCCCTATCGAAAGTACCTTGCTCATTTGAGTTAAAACCTAGCGTATCTCCAATACTAAAAAATTCATCTTTTTTGTGGTAAAGGAATTAGATCCAAGAAAAACAACACTATCACCAGCTACTTGCATGACTATCTTATCATCCGTATCAACACTAAATTTTATTCCACTCCCATTTCTTCCTTTATATAGAGCTGATGTGCCGGATGCAGCACCACCTACTTTTTTCTTAAGTGCTAATGCTGTGTTTAAAGCAAGAACAATCTTGTTAGTATCGTAAGTTCCTGAATTTTTAGGAGTATCATCAGCTTCTTTTCCAAAATCGACTTCAATGTAAGTAGGATCACCCGCATCTCCAATGGAAAACTTAAACCAAAGTCGATTATTTATACCTCTAATAACATTCGATATTGCTGTATTAGTAAATGTAAATTCTACTCTTCTTAACCCAACTTCATTATATCCAGACTTTTCTCCTAAATTAATTGGAGGATATAACGTTTTATTATCTGAAGAGGATGTGCCAGTTAATCTTATAGTCATTTTTCCTTATATTATATTTCTATAATTTCTATAACAACTACAATTTGTTCTCCACCAAAATCTAACAAATTCAAGTTTTGATCAGTAACTGCAACACTTATATTACTAATACTTTCAGTAGAAATGTTATGGTATTCAAGTGTATTTGGTTCGTAAACCATCGTATCCCAAGGATAAAAATCAAATCCAAAACTTCTTAGAGCTTGAGTTTCTTTTCCATTTATAAAAGTAGTTCCAGGCGCAACTAAATTACAATTCACAAGAACAAGTTGTACATCAGCAATATTTACCTGTTCCTCTGAATAAAACTTTTTATTTGGAGTACAAACAACTGGTGTAATATTTGGATATGACTCTAAAAACTTGCTATCAATTGTATAAGCGGGTTTAGTAAATCCAAGTACTTTAGAGATAGAAGATTTACTTGCAATAAAACTCCATCCAACTGGCATAGTAATCCATGAGTGTGCAGTACCTGTATCAACACCAACTATAAACTTATCAGTTTTTGATCCTGTTTGAGTTATATAATTATTAATCCTATCAACAATACCGGTGTTTAAGTCATCCTTATCAACAGTATAAATTCCTGGTTCTATAGTTACTGTTTGTTCAGAACCACCTGCACTTCTATAAACAAAAGTATTATTGGAAGTTGTAATATTTTTTATAGAATTAATTCCAACAAACTTCTTAAAGCAAACTTTTAAGTTTTTGTTTCTCAATAAAATAGGATTGTTAAGATGCAAACCAATTGGATTAGAATTTCCAATAATACTAAACACATACCCTTCTTTACTTGCTTGACTACTTTTTCTAATAACTTCAATATTCTTAAGAATCTCTTTAGCAACAACTAAAAGATCGCTCATTTTCCTATATATTAAACAATAGATTATTTATTTTTGCAACGTAAGACTTTGGTACTTTTCTAGATCTGGCTAAATAATCTACAGCAGCACTTATTGAATTTACAACTCCTTTATTTCCAGCAGCAAGCTCTCTCAACCATAAATCAATCTTCTTAAATACTTCTTCATCGCTCTTAACAAACACTGGAAGCATTTTTAGTCCTCCTATTCTTGATCCTTGCAACCCCGATATATAATCTAAAATACTTTGTTCTTTTTTAGACATTTTGTCTCTTCCAGGCAACTCTATAAATATCCTATTAACTCTCTCTCCAACATTATCTTCTGTAATTCCGTTTATATATTCTCTCATAGCAGCTTTCATTTTTCCGACAGACGATTTTTTAGTAAGTTCGATTAATTCGGCCCTAATAGTCGATGGGCTTTCTTGAAGTATGATTTTAGGCTCAATAGCAGTTGCAAAATCGGATGATTCATCAATTTGTAAATCTACTTTCCTTCCTCTCTTCGTCGGTGTACTAGTAGTAGGTATTTCTTTTATACTTCCTTTATCAATCTTTTGAGTACCAGTAGACGGATTAATGTTAAAACTCTCCGCCACCGTTTTTTGAACATCATCAAGAATTTCTTTTATTTCTGGATTAGCCGCATGAGTCTTTACTTGATTTACTCTATTAATCGCCTTTTAAGGTTTTCCAGAAGCAATATCACTAATTTTTTTTTTCAAAACCAAAGATACATCCTGTATTTTAGCTGCTGCGGCCTTTTCAATTATTTTATTACTTTCCATTTGCATTGCAAGTTTAGGTCTCATTCTTTTAAGTTTATTAAGATCAGTTTCACCTAAATCATTTTTAGAGTATTCTAAAGCACGTTCATTTAGTTTATGCTCTATTTGATCTCTAGCAACAATTTCAGCTTCTATTCTAGCAATCTCTTCACCATTGTTAAGTATTGTTGCAACATTTAAGTTTTCCAAGTTGGTAAGCAAGTTTTCTAAATCAACTGCTTCTTGAACACTTCCTACATATGGTCTATTTTTTCTTTGATACAACTTTCCGTTAATCATTCCTTTCCTATTAACTATTAAAAATTGTTATTAGTTGCTTTCCATCTTTATCAACAGACCAAAATCTTCCTTCTTCTTCAGTTTTAGTTAGATCAATAACACAATAGCCAAATCTTTTCCTTGTACAAGAACTGACCCAATTTTTAAATTGATTTCTATCTATATCACCAACGTACGAACGACGAATATTTTCTATATCATCATTGTTTTGTTTGAATAGTATTATAAAGTTTATATTGTTTCTTATAGTTCTTCTAGGAACATTAGTAAATCCTTGAGCAAGGTAGAACACATTCATTTTTTATGTCTTCCTCTAGTAAAATACTCTAATATATTACTTTGATCTTCTGCCATCACATCATCCAATACAACAACATTCTTACACTTCTTATACGAATCAACATCAGGCATTTCATCCACACCATTAATCCAAACAAAAGCAGGACTATTTTTTGTCATATCTATAAATGTGCGATATAAAGGCTGATCTAAACTTGCAGCAATAATAGTACAAACATCGTAACTAAGATCTCCTAAAAATATCCAATTCATTACTAATTGTGTCTTCCCACACCCACTCGGACCTAAAACTAACGCTCTAATAGGTATTTTTGGTAATGGTTCTTTATGTCCAGTATCAATATTTTGCCCACAGTCGAAAGGTTTAATTTCTAAATGCATTTTTTCTATACTATAGTATACGGAGATTTATTGTATGAAGTGTAAGAAGCCAACCGACACCTTGCACGAAGAGTATGTTGAGGTTGATAGCACGAAAGGAATGAGAGGAATGGTAAAAGGAATCTGTACGATTTGTAGTAAAAAGAAATCAAAGTTTGTTAAACTAAGAAGTATTCCAGTTCCAGTAGGTGAAGGATCTGTATCACAAGGAAGAAGAATTGGAAGAGGATCTTTATCTCAAGGAAGAAGAATTGGAAGAGGAACAAGTGAAATAATTAGTGAGATTAAGAGTGAGATAAACAAACTAAAAAAAAGTAAAATCATCAGCTTTGACTGATATAGAAATAAATAATTATGTAAAAGAATTAGATATAAAAAACTTTAGAGGTGTCTTTGCAAGAGATGAACTCACAAAGCCTTTAGATAATGAGTGCCTTATTTGTAATACGGGGGAGTCAGACCTTGCAATATTTCATTGGGTAGCACTTAAAAAAGAAGGAAGCAGGTGTTTTTACTTTGATTCTTTTGGAGCACCACCAATGCCTGAGGTAATAAGTTACTTCGGTGATATACCATCTTTTCAAACTTTTCAATTGCAAAAGTTCAATCAGAAAGATTGCGGAAGAAGATGTCTAATATTCTTAAAACTAATGGAATTGACTGATTTTGGAAGAACAATGGAATTATTAATTTAAATTAAACAAAATTATTTCTCATTTATAGAAATGGAAATCCAAAATAAGAAATTCGTAGTTCTTGAAAATGCTTCAGTCGTAATTCCAAAAGGAAAGCCAGCTCGAGTTCACATCGAGGAAAAGACTTCCAAAGATTCTAAACAATATTATAATATGTGGATGTACATCACTGATGATATAATGCCAACTATTAAAGACATTGCACAAAGGGCTAGTAATAAACTTGATTTCAGTGGATACGACCTTAGTAAGAGATCTACAATTGGAATTAGAATTGATTTTGGTCCCAAGTCAAGTATTTTCTTCGATCAAAAAAATAAACAATTGAAGTTCAGTTGTGTTGCTGATGTGGTTCATAAATTTGGAACAGACTTTTCCATTACTGGTCTTCTCGATGGAAGTTATGTTACTAAAGACTCTTACAACTCTGAAGAAAGACTTAATATTAGACTGAAACTTGATCAAGTTGAAGTTTATGATACTTCTAAGCGTGGTGTTTTCAATCCTGCAGATTATTAGAGACATAAACACAAAAATAAAAAATTAGTTAGTTAGTTTTAGGTTATTTAATTTTTTTATATCTTTTTTCTGCTAATGTCTAACATTCTATCAACAATGCCTCTGGCATAATTTTTTATCTTATTCAAACTTGCGGGATTTTTTACTTTATCTTTTAAGAAATCAGTTGCAAATGAATCGTTTAGCATTCCACCAATTCCTAAACCCAATTTTGCTTTTGCTGCCATGATAGCTGCCACTGTTTTAGCGTCTTCCCTAACATAAGTAGGCTGCTTAGGATCAAGAGCAATACGGGCAGCAGACTCAGCAAGAACAAGGTCTGACAGATTCCGTATTTCTGTTCTTCTTGGTTCTGGCATTCCACCAGTCTCTGTATGTGTATGGTCATGGATAAGTGCACGATTATCAAGATCATTAACACCTTGGTAGCCTTGTTCCATTCTTTGAGCGAACTTAGTTCCCGGACCCGCATAACTATATCTATTAGTATTATTAAAACTTCCGTCTGGAACAAATTCTGATTTTACTCCTGCTGGCAACTTTAAGTGAAATTCTCTTCCTCCAGATATCTTATTTATGAAATCAACAATACCTGATCCAACTTTTCTATTTGCTTTCAATTGTTTAAGAATCAAATTCAACTGCATTCCAAAACCCTTTGTTTTATATTTTTCTATTCTTTTTAGTTGCATGTCAGACACAAGCAAAGGAACTGTACCACTTAAATCTGAATGTTTAAGTCTGATTGAAATTGGTTCTTTTGATTTATGAATTAGATTGATTTGATGATCACATAGATCAAGTTTAATTTGTTTATACATTCCCTATAACTATATTAAACATTTTTTAAACCATGTATAAAATTGATGAATTTCCTACTTTGAGAGAAAGAGTAATGGAACTTTTGAGTTATAATGCTTTAACAGGCAAATTTACATGGAATGCAACACGTGGTTGTATGAGAAGAGGAGATGAGGCAGGTACACTGAATGATGGTTATAGAAGAATAACCATTGACGGAAAGATATACTATGCTCATAGATTGGTGTGGTTGATAATGACTGGAAAAATGCCTTTACAAGAAATTGATCACGTGGACAACGATAAATTAAATAATCGTTTCAAGAATTTACGTGAAGCAACTCGATCAGAAAATCAAAGAAATATAGGAAAACTAAGAAATAACACTTCTGGTTTTACGGGTGTTTGCTGGCGTAAAAAAATCGAATAAGTGGAGGGCACAAATACAAATAGAAAAACAAAAGTATCACCTAGGCTATTTCGATGATCCAGAAGAAGCCGCAAAAGTTAGAGATTTCGAAGCTATTCGTCTTCATCTCCAATTCGCACGATTAAACTTTAATTATACATTAACAGAAGACAATAAAATAGTTCGCTACACTGACTATTAGTTCTTACATCTTCTTTTAAGTTCGTCTCGAAGTTTAATCATTTCGTTATACATTTCTTCTTGACTCGCACCTCTCGCAAAAAGATTGCTCAATAATATTGCGCTTTCTGCTTTATAGTCACATGTTTTACGACCACCAACAGTAAAAGCTTCTACTTTTTTTATGTCTCTTTTTAAATCTTCACTATAATTAACACCTCCTTTCTCTACAAGCTCTCTTCCCTTATTAAGATAAGTTAATCTGTTGTTGACTTCTGAATTCTGTACTTTATCACTTAGATCTATATCAACACCTTTTTCAAGTAATTCTATCATGTTTTTCAGATCTACAACTGCATTATTTAATCTTTCTTTTTGAAGTGTTAAAGCACTCATCCTTTCTTCATGCGTATTCATTTTAGGTGCTCTAGCAATAAACATTGCTTCATCTACTATCTTTTTTATCAGTCCTGCAACTGCAACAGTTATTGAAACAGCTAAACCAACTGCTAAACAAACTCCTATTACACTTGCTATGCTAGCAATTATAGCTGGAATAGCAGGTAGAAATCCTCCTCTCATTTCAAGAAAGTTCTTCTTCCAAGCTATTGGATCAAGCTGTGTTGCATCCCAAGAAACTTCTTCTCCAAATGTTTCAGATAAAAACTTACTTGGATTTAAATACCAATCGCTATTTGATTTTTCAGCTTCTAATAATATTTCATTAATGTAAAAACCTACTTCTAAACTTGAAACCATCTTCGAGAGTCCTTCTTTTTTATCTGACATCGTTTTCCAGAAAACTTGACCATACTTACCGGAAGATATATCATCAACAATTTCTTTTATAAACAAACCAAGATCTACTATTCCAGTTACTCCTGATAGAAATCCTCCAAGAGCTTTAGTAGCTGTTCCAATAACTTTAAAGGATTGTAAGACTTTTGGAACGATCTTTGCGATTTTGCTTGAGGCTTGTAAGGATAGCTTCATGGCAACTTTAGGAACTATTTTTATAACAGCTTTCGAACCTACTTCTGTCGCTGTTGTAATACCAGACACAACTTCTTTAGTTGTATCAACTCCTTCTTTTATACTCTCAACTCCTTTACCTTTTTTATTCTTCATATATATAAGTAAATGGAAAAAGTTAGAAAGATTAATGGTCGTATATGGTCGAATCTGAATGCAAATGGAAATAGAATAACTAATTTAGGCTATCCTCTTAATGAAGGTGATGCAATAAACCTGAGTTATTGTCTTAGTTTAAACTTTGGAGAAAGCATGGCTACTAATGTCGTGGGCGAGTTAGCAACTGTTTCAAGTATGTCTGAATCTCTTCCAAAGACTAATGCAAAGATGTCATCACAGTTAAATTGTAAGAATGTTTTTGGTATATCTGGAAACTCTGCTGACAGGACTGTATACAGTGATTTAAGGCCCTATAAAGTTATAAACTATGGACTCCTAAAAAGTATGACACAAGTGTTTCAAGGTAAAGCAACGGCTAGTATAAATATGGGTGGAAAGAGTATTACTAACTTAAAATACTCTGACACTGTAACGAAACAATATATAGATAATAAAAAACAAATAGCATTTAGATATTTTGGAGCAAGTTCAGATACTTATCCAAACGTATTCTATCTCGATATGCTCGATTTGAATATCACTGCTAACGGAAGTACAGGATTTCAATTACAACAATTAACACCAGGAGATATGCCAATTATTGATCAAGGAACATCAACAATAGTTGGATATACAACTAACCTTAAAACATTCTTTCCTGGGATATTACCTAACTTTCAAATGGTTAGCGGGGTGATGTACGCAACTGATAAAACGAATTCATACGTAGAATTAACTAGTGAATCGCCATACGGAGTTACTGGCACTCTACTTTGAATAATTAATATAGATGGAACATGTAAGTATGCTATAGATAAATTTACTGTTGCAAGTGGAATAACATATATTGATTTTCTTTTTACTATTGTATAGAAATGTTTAGACCCAAAAGAAGAGGAATTGGTGTAGCAAATTATATTAAAAAAAGTGGTGATGTACTTACAGGTAGTTTAATTATGAATGGAAATCTGATAAAGGATTTAGGCGATCCTGTTGACTCTACAGATGCGGTTAATAGAAAGTATATAGACACAAATTTCGTTACTAAAGTATCAAGAGGAACTACGGCAGATGGGGATATAGAAATGAAGAATCATAAGTTGATAGAACTAGCAAATCCAGTAAACCCTAGCGATGCTGCAACTAAAGATTATGCAGATACTAAGCTATCAAAAACTGGTGGAACTATTAATGGAACACTAACTGTAAATGGAAATGTATCTGTTGTAGGACCTCCTAATTCTGATAATGACATTCCAAATAAATCGTATATGGACTCTAACTTCCTTAAACTAACGGGTGGAACTCTTAACGGAAATTTAGATATGAATGAGTACTCTATCTTCTTAGAAAATGATCCTGTTAATCCTACAGATGGAGTAAACCTTAACTATCTAAATAGAGTATCAGATGGAAATATCGCTATGGTTCGTTTTAGAGCAACAGTTGATGGGTCTTTAACAACAGATCTATATTCAAGAACAATTAGCGGTAGATGGATATCTACTTTAGGTAATGTCACTATTCCTAGGGGTTTGTTTGTTGTTACAACGACATACGAATACTCTATAGGTAAAAGAGGTATATTACAACCTCTTCCAGCAACTATGATACCGTTAAGAGACCAGTTATACGGCAGTTATATGCTAGACGAAAATACAAAACTTGTTCAGTCGTCCGGTTTTATATCTGGCGCAAATTTGTTTGATAGAGAATTAAATATAATTGTTTATATAGCAATACCCTAAAATGCTCAGCAGAAGATTATTAGAGATGAGCGGAACTTTAAATCTCGGTAAAAATAGAATAACAAATGTTGGTTATAATATTAGCGAGTTAGATGCTGTAAATAAAACGTTTTCGGATAATAATTATATTAGAATCGACTCTGATGACATTGTAAGAGGAGATTTATCTGCTAGGTCAAAAAAATATGTGAATTTAAGTAATCCTGTTAATGGAAGTGATTCATCTACAAAACAGTATCTTGATACGAAAACTGGAACAGAAGGATCTCAAGTAATAGAGGGGAGTCTAGAAGTAGATAGATTAATTGCTAATAATACAACTGGTTTTTCTTACACAAAAGAAAGAGCTTATAACACATTTTTAAAATCAAAAGGACGGTACAATCATGACTCATTGATAGTAGAAGGACGAATAGGATTTAAAAGTGTTATTAATCTATCTGAGAATACTGGAGAAATTTGTCTAGCAAAGCTATCTGATATTAACTTAAAAAAGCCATTATATAGCAAGATAATAATAAGTATAAAAGATATTGATAAAATAAACGATGATAGAACAAATATTATTGATGATGATAGTGATTATACGATTCATGGAAAAACAACTGAAAATGATTACTTTTTAAAAGATGATAATCGAATAAGCTATAAGAATACTACGGCAACAGTGTCAATAAGTATATACAACCAATCCACGGATTCTACTATTATACCTACGAACTACTATCATAAATTCTACTCGCCGAACTTTCTCCCGTCTAATATACAGTACTATGCTGTTGAAGGTGATTATATGCTATTGTTAACTAACTCCATATCAAACTTTGCTATAATGGAAGAAAGAGATAAAAAAAATAGTATCATTTGATGTTACTTATCCAATTCTTAATTATGAAGGTTTTACAACGCCAAACGATTTAGATTTTATTGAAATTGGTTTAGTTAAATACGCTAGACTAGTAAACGTTTAGATTCGCCAATCCATAGTCTCCTTAATAAACTCTTCTGGAAGTTCTATTTCTTTTCCTTGATCTATTTCTTTTCTTATTTGTTTTGTTAATTCTATTTTTTTAGAGTAAGCCTCTGATCTAATTTTATTTATTTTTTCTATTTTTAAGTCTTTAAGAAACTCTTCAAAGATTGAACCATCTCTAACTTTACTAAATATATTTGCAATCTCTGGTTCAGAGTGGTTAATTCTTAATGCTTTGTATTCTATAACTAGTTTTACAGCTTCTAATAAAGTTGATCTAATGTCTTCAAATCTACCCATAGGATATGAAAAAATCTTAAAATTTGGATTACCCTGAACTTCATTAAGGCAATCCTTGCTTCTCGTTTCAATAGTCATTTCTATAATATTGTTTATTTTGTTTTAATTAAATTAACTATGCTTCTAGAGCTGCAGCAGTTGCCTTTTGCCTAGCACTTATTCCATCAGCTAGATCAGGAAGAACTGCGTAACATTCATCTTTAACAATTCCAGAGATATCTGGTTAAACTCCTGACACACCTGAAATAACTGTTGAAAGTGTTGGAAGTTGAGATGCGATCCACGTTGTGTAGCTAGAAATCTCAGAAGCATCGTCAAGAAGTGGGTCTACTTTAGACCTAACAGTAGATTCAAGATTAGCTGTTACATCAGTTAAGCCGGCTGTTATAATCTTTTGAGCTTCGATATCACATTCATCAAGATAAAACTTCTTAACAGAATTATCAGTCATAACTGAAATATCTGAATCAAGTGTTTGTTGATCATAGGCAGTCATTCTTGACCTAACAAGATAATCAACGTATGATTTAAGGAGAGTAGCACTAGTAGCAAGGTTGGGGTCAGTAACATCGTTCTGCATTTCCTATATAAAAAAAGAAAAAAATTAATCATTTTTTGTTTTTATATTGTCAAAATTACTATGAAACTTATCAAACGCTGCGGTATAATTTTTTTCTGCCTCTTTCAACTTATCATATTCATCGCAAATACCTAAAAGAAACGATATTGTTGGTTCATCTAGTTTAAAAATGTTTTTATAAAAATTTAGAGGAATGTAAAGGGTGTCATATTCAAAGCCACAACGCATTTTTGCAATTCTTAAAGCATATTCACAACAAAGAATTCTTGAAACTTTTTCGTCCATCTTCTATATTACAGTAAAGAAGATCTTAAATCCCGAGATTTATAGCTTTTAAGTTCTGACTGTGCCATTAAATCACGAGACTCTTCGTATAAATCGTAAGATTCTAACAATTTGGATAATTGATTGTCTCTTAGTTTAATATTATAATCATAAAAATTGGTTGGATAATAACTATAACAATAATACTTTTTTCAAAGTCACATAAATGTATTGCTACATATCGAGTATCATACGAAATAATCTTGGCAATTTTGTACTCAGCTTTTTCTATTACTTCAGGCGATTCATCTTTTAGTTTTTTAAATTTTATAATTAAACTAGTAAGCCTTTCTTCACCACCTTCATGACTATAACCGTGTTGCTTATTTACCCCACATTCATCGCAAATCTCTAACAATTTGTTTAAAATATCACTACCTAAATTACCAACGCGTTCATAAATTCTTAAGGAATCTGGATATAGTGAATCTACGGTTTTTTTAGTATAACCACAACAAAGAATTCTTGAAACTTTCTCGTCCATTTCTATATAAGACTTAAGAATTATTTTAATATAACTAATTAATTTGTACTCCTTGTTTTGTTTTTGGTGTTTTTAATTTATTTGCTGCTTCTTCAAGCATCTCATTTATCTTACTTCTACACTCCATTAGTTTGTCAGAAGCTTCACATATTTCTATAAGAATCCTAACAAACGAACTATCTAAATCTGGAATTAGTTTATCAAGAGAATGTTTAACTATACGTTGATCGTTCCCTTTTAGTTTTTGAAGGCATATCTTTAAAGCCATTTCCCTCGATTGATCACAGCTTAAAATTCTTGACACGTCCATTTCTATATAGTTATAAATATTTTTTATAATTAATTTTCTTCATTTACATAATCACTATAAAAAGTAAAGTCGTCTTCAGCAGATTCAGATTCACATTCGGATTCGGATTCGGATTTGGATTCGGATTCGGATTCGGATTCTGGTATGTAATCAGAATCATCAGAGTCTGTATCAGATGTTGATTCTGTATCTGTCATAGTTATATCTATAGAATCTTCTTCAACTTCTAAAAACTCTGGATTTTCGTTTTCCATTTCTATAATAATAAAACTATTTATTTAATACTTTTTTAATTTTCTATGCTAATATTACAAGTGCTACAATGACCCGCAGACTCTTTTATTCTATAATGCCCATAAGAATAACTATGAATACCACAATCTAACCAGTAGCGTTTTGACTCAAAAGCTGATAGTGCTCTTTTTTTAAGTTTCTTTGTAAGAAAATTATATTTATTTTGTGTCATTCTATAGAATTCTCTATCAAGTGTTTCTTCAAAGACAACAGTACTACCTTTTTTTAAATAAATATCATTTGCTGTTGATAAACACTGACTATATTCATTATGGGTTATCTTTGAGTTCTTAATTACTTCTTTTGGAACACCCTTTGCTTTCATAATTGGTTTAGTAGAAGCAACGGAATATAGTTTTGGTCTTAAAGCAATGAATTCATCAATTTTTGCACCATCCATTTCATCTTTGAACTTACCAAACTCGTCTTTATGAAACCAGTCTTTAATATCAATCATCTCTTTCTCAAAGTCTTCACTTTTAATATCAACAACTAATGAATCAGTGTCAGTATACAATAAATTTAATCTATCATTAAACTTGGGTTTCAATGTGTCATAATAAAATCTTTGTATGTGTAATTTTGATAAATCAAGAATCGCAACACCTATGAACATTGGTTTATTTAGAAGTGTAGTTTTCTTTGAGTGTTCAAAGGCAACTAGTGTTTTATCAAAACATCTAATTTGTTTAAGTCTAGGATCTCTCATTAATTTATTGTATAATAAATCGTTCTTATCTGTTCCAGTATTCACTATTCCAACACACGTTCTGTTTTCCACATTCTCACACGTTTTTCCAAAGATTTGACACATGAAACCTTTGTACAAATTTCTTTTGAAACTATCACCCTTACGGTCAAATTCAATCTTTTTTTCAGCACATATATCAATGAATGGTTTTGCCCAAGGTTCTCGATTAAATTTATATACTTTACGTATCTTAATTGGTATCAGTCCTTTACTTACAACAAATTGAAAGTATCGGTAATGTGTCAAGTAATTAGTTTTATTATTAAAATCACAAATCAACTTTGGAACACTACATGGACCTGATGAAAACTTTTGTTGATATCTTGAAAACTCAGAACTATCGACAACTCTACTTTCAGGACAAAGAGGATAATCATTATGTAAATCATGTAATTCATTTGGATACTCTAAATCACATAAGACAAATATTCCTGTTCTACCATCTTCAGGTAATGACATTATTTTTTCAAGCGACCAGTTACTTAAATCATCTTCAATAGGTTCTGAAATAGGTAGACACCACATCATAACTGTTGGATATAAACTTGTTGCGTCACAATACATAATGTGATTAGTATCACTAGCTTTACAAATCCTTTTACTGACTTGACAGACACCACCTCTTATCGATTCCTTAAACTTTTGATATAGTTCTAAATCACCCTCTTTTTTACCTAATGGATTTATAGTAGTTTTTGTATAGAACAAAGTACAAGACCACGCATAATGAGGTGCTGATAGGTAATGTGCTGGATCCAACTTAAACAATTCCATAAAACTGTTTCTGTATGCTTCATAGCAATCAGCAAGAAGTGTAACGTCTGCATATAGATAAATATCATGATAATCACCTAAATCTTTCATACCAAACAGTTTAAATACGTTTAACGCATGTTCATAGTCTTCAGTACTAATACCTTTATCAAAACTAAGTTTACTATTGAACGCTTTAATATCTGTAATCTTAGTCTCATTGAATTTATCAAATGAGTCCATATATTCATAAGGATAAACACCTTTTCTTGATATCATGTCTTTAAGAACTTTAACATCAATGTCTGGATATAATCTTTTAAAGAGATCAATCGTAACATCAAAATTTGAATTCGGTTTCTTTAATGAAGTAACAATATCACTTAAACCATTACTCATAAAATTAAAAGAATCCTTGAACTCAAAATCTTCAAATGACATTGACATATAATTTTCCATATTATGTGCGACAGGTTTACAATTAAGACTAAATGTTGACATTCCTTTTACAATCAAATGAGAATCATATCCTTTCAAATTATGAATAAATATGGGAAGCTTCCAACTAGTTTTTTTTAAATCTAACAAGTGAATTACTAAACTTATGTGCTGCTCCTCTAAATTTACCAGTGAAATGACAATGATCTCTTGATTTTATATTCACCTTTTCATTAATATCAAATTCACGATTACACACCCAGCAACTCTTTGAATCATTGAATTGTTTACGAACGTCAGAATAAAAAATAATTGGTGCATCAGCTTGTTTTACTACCCTATCTTTCAACTCATTTCAAACATTAATTATAAATTCTAAAAGTAGTTCAACACAATTATTACCTCTGTTTAAAAATATACATGGTAGTCCTCCATTTATATCATTATCTATTAGAACTTTTCCATTAATATCAAGAATAATTGCACATGAACCACATGGAACTTGTAGCATATTAGTACATGCATCGCTACATTTACCTGTTGTTAATTTACTACTGCAGTAATTTGGTTTTAAATTATTAGATACAATACTTTCATAACAAATATCACATGTTTTAACATTCAAACTCTCAAAATCTGCATAACAAACGTATGGATTTTTAATTAATTTTGAATGGTCGCTAAAATTCAAAAGTGTGGTACCTTTTGTTTTTTCCGTTTTCTTATTTTCAACAATACCTGGCATTTTTAATTTAGAATAACTATAATTAAGGCCTTTACATAAAATTAAATGATTTTTAAAGTCTTCCTCTGAAAATAACTTATCCATACATCTATGGCAATAAAACATTGATCCGCCTTTATTAGGTGTCCTACAGAGTCCACTGAAATTCCTTAATGATACATAATGACTTTTTTCAGATTTAGTTATCAATAAAAGATTAATATGTCTATCTAGAATTTCTGATTTTCTTGATACAATTTTTAAAGGATATATATTTGATTTGTCATTATATTCATAAACATTTATGCTAACATTAAATAGTTTACCTAGTTTTTTAGTATCAATTACTTTGAGCGGCCATTCAAGTTTTGATAATGGTTCATTTAGTTCTTGATAATTAGTTAATAATATCTTGATCAAATCACAACATCTCTCTGGATGCGTATTTATAGGATTTAGAAATCGTAGTACGCACCATAGAGCACAATATTCATCTTCATTCTTTATATTGATACAACAACGCTTCTCTGCTAAGCCAGCTGGTAGTGGTAAATAAGATGAACCTGCTCTAATAACATATTCCGTAACATTTATCTCAAGACGTTTTACTCCCATCAACCTCCAACCAGAACCAGGATTCTTATCAATAATCTTGTCTATTGCTTCTTTTAAAGATTTCAACTGCTCTTTGATAACATTGGTATAATCAGACCTTTTAACAACTGAAACTAACTTAGAATCAGTTACAGCAGTATGACTATGTGTGTTAGTTTGTTCATTATACGAATGAACTGATATCTTTGTTTGTAGTTTAAACGGAGCAAATCTCGTTGTTACTTCTTTTAATACATTGTTATAACTTGGTATTATGTTATTAAAGAAATCATCAATTTCCATAGCAGAATATTCTCTTCCTTTAAGAACATATCTCTCATGTCTTCCACTGGCTCCAGTAAATTCTAATTTAAACTTATGAAGTCTAGAAGTAATAGTTTTACTTGAAGTTATGTCATCAATGTTCATTAGTCTTCTTGATTCTGCATAAAATGAGTTCCCCTTCTTAGGACTTATTCGATACATATATATAAAGAAAAGAAAATTTATTTAAATTAAAATCCATTATAATATATAAGATTTCATGGTGTAAGAAAAGTCTCATACTAGGACGATTTCGTTTTCAAGACTTCGAAATGCGAGCGATAGCGAGCATGAGAAGGATTGAAAATGGAATTGTCGTAGTATGAGACTTTTCTTACAACACGGTGGGCTTTTTTTGTCATTCAGGCTGGTGCGGTTTGTGTTTGAGTTTTGTGGCCCCCCTCCCCGTTGGGGCTTACCTCTGGTTTACCGGCTGAGTGAGCCATAGCCAAGCTGGGGCTTGAGCTATCGGCTGCATGACCTCAGGCTAAGGAGTTTTGTTGAGGGCGCTCAGGAGTTTTGATGGGAGACCCTGGGCGCTGCTGAGGCTGCAGCACTTTAAGCTATCTCAAGGAGTAAGCTTATGGTGTCAGAATAAAAAGTAAATCTTGCCGGTCCTCCCGGCCTGCTGACGGAGTGCTACCGTAACGGTAGTGACTAGGCAAGTTGGCTGCTCGACTCGGAGCAGAGACTCGATGAGAGCAGTGTCGATCCATCCCAGTGACATTGGCCTCAAGATTTTGCACGGCAGCTGTTCTGGGTGTATTATTTCATGCCGCATACCTCCAAGGATGACTACCTGCTGCTTCGTTATGCAGTTGTAGCAGCCCAGGCTAGCCAGGCCCATAGGACTCGGCTGCTGGGGGTGGAGTTGGGAACAGCTGGTGGGACTGAGCGACTGGCCGACCGATGAGACTTGAAGCTACAGTAGCCAGTGGCTGTGGAATGTGGGGTGGCAGCAATTAGCCAGGCCACGACGACCACAGCCGTCGATAGCATGCCTAGCCGGCTGGTTGCGAAAGGCATCTCATAGGGACCGTGAGTTGGCCTGCCTGCCCGTGAGAGCCCCAAAGCTGGGTAACCGGCATGGGGCTACGAGTTGGGATGGAAATAGTGGACATTCGTCGGCACTAGGCAGTAGTGCAGGCTCTGCTGGAGGCAGCGGCTGGTCCATACGGACGAGGTCACTATTGTGCCGAGACTAAACAGACCGAAGAAGCAGACCACCTTAGTGTTTGCTACTTGTCCTAGGTGAACTTCGAGGAAGCTGGCTCGGTTAGCCGATTGTGTGATTTAGTGACAGACGACAAAATGAACGGCTGCCTGGTTTTAGTGAAAGATTACAAGAAATGCTGTGTCGCGCTATGAATTTGGTGTATATCTGCTTCTCTGTGTAGTTTAGGTTGGCCCGACTTCACCACGTTGACGTTTCGAGATCGCACGGACACGGTGCAGGGGGTGGCAGTGTTAAAGCCGGCAGCTGGCATAGACTGCTGCCGGCTGAGCCTTGTGGCCTTTCGGTTGGGGAGGGGCCGGCTCACCTCTGATGTTTACCACCTAGGCAGTGCGAAAGAGGCCCTGGGCAGGCATGCTATTAGCCTGACCTTGGCTCTGCAGATGAGGTGAGGAGGAGTGGAAGCTGGAGAGCCACTAGGGGTATCAGTGAGCAGGTAAGAGCTGTGGTGGTGGTGGTGGCCGTATGGCTGTGAGCCATCTCGAGAGGTGGCTTTGGTTCTAGCTTTAAAATAAAGCCGTTCTCACTATACTTGGCAGCTGCTACCAAGCTACTCACTGCCTCAAATGCTTTCTGTGACTCAATTATGCTCCTCACTTTCTCTTTGCTGGGTGAGATGAATTCCCTTTGAGATCCGAATGCCTACCGAAAGCCCCTTTGGCTGCACGAGCAGGCGTTTGGAAACTCATGCCTAACAATCAACTTGGCTTTTTGTGATGCAGAATTACAATCAGAAGTGCATTGCCTTGCATCATGCTTGCGACTGTTGTGTGAGCCTGCTGCTTCAGCTATTGCAATTAGTGCAGCAGCATCAGCCACTAATGTATGCCCCAACTGCAGCAGGTGGTTGAGCAAGTGACACAGTTCGCCTTCGATTTAAGCATGTGGCCCACCACAAAGCTATTCCTTATCTGTGGTGAGTCAGCCCCTAGCTCATAAATGTTCACACTGGGGAAACAAAGATCGAGTCTCCTTCACCACTCATGTTCACCAGCTTGTGTGTTCCTGTCTCATTGACACTCCACTAGTGCTGCTGCCGCCGGAGACACAGCAACTCATCATGACTCGCAAGCATAAGCCCAAGGACGTAAGGACAGCTGGAACACTTCACGAGCAGTGAGGTGGGTCAGCCTGCAAAGCAGCGATGATGGCATCGAATGTTCTATCAGTAGGCAATGTGAGATCTGCTGAGGACGCAATGATCGTAGCAAGCAGCTCATGACCAGCAGCCTACGTTTACATTTATGTTGAACTCAGCACGTTAGGCCCTCAATTGGCAGCCAGTGCACCTGCTTGCACCGTTTTCGGGGTAACCGATCCATTTCAGGCCATCTTGTCTTCTGTCCGAGTGGCTAGGAAATAGTAATAATTATAATACTAATACATTTGGGATAGCACCCTAAGAGAACTACACAATCTCTTTTAGGCACTTTGCACGTGTTGCAAAGGAAGTACGATCTAAATACATAGTCTCTTTTAGGCACTTTGCCCGTGTTGTAAAGGGAGCACGGTCTAAATACACAGTAATATACAGGTCTTATTTAAAGTTTATTTGTTCAAGTGCTTAATGTATGCCTCGGGACTCGAGCCAACGACCTCGGTCAGAACTTGATCTCGGGTCTGTATACAGATGCCGTAATCATGATAATAGTAGGAATGATACTGTGTTTGTGTAGCTTTTTCAGATAACCTAATCCCTAGCTACACAATTGATTTACGCCCTACAGATGGAACGATTAAGGCTCTACACAGAGATCGGTGACGAGTGCTACGCCCTATTCATATGTTACCTCCCGCCCGTCAATAACGACAAGATTATGTCTTTATTCCACTTGAGCAACATTCACCAAAATCCTTTATGAAATATGCTGTGATTTACCCTCTTTATTTTTAACGATTTCTGGCCAAGTCCTGCTAACATAAGAATCTTACAGACCTTAGCCTCCATTATGTAAATATTTGCAGGTACAGCTACCTAGTTGAAAGTCCTAGCTCTATTTCTGGTTGTATAGTGACACGTAAATTGCACCTTGTCAAAATGAATAAAATATTTAGATTAACATGCCCAGTGCCAGAACGCATAGGCACACAAAGGAGACATTACTAGGACTCAGTAAATACCACTAGGAACAGGTGAGTTTTAAGCTTTTGGTAATGTCGTGAAGTCGCAGGGGGGTGTTGTGACGTCAGTTTGGAATGGGTTACCAGCTTGGGAAGCATATGAACTAAAGACACTTGTTCCACGTGATTGCCGGTTGCCTCGCGGCATACTTGTAACCGCGAAGAATTTCGTCCCCTGGTTCTCTACCAGTGGACGGTTGAGTGCAGCACTGCATCCAGGTTAAAACACAAACTGCCACAACTGGGTGCCAAAAGCGACAGTTTATTGTGGGCCTTGTAGTAATGGTTTATGCGCCAGCGAAAGCGCTTTACACGGCCCGAACGGAACCGACGTAGTTATCGCACGAGAACTCTTGCGAAGCCCCACTGCAATAAGCTACCGCAGGCCTGCTTCACTATCGAAGGTCTTGACCCTGAAGGTTGGGCCGCTACAGCATCTCAAGATATGACCAGGTAACTGAGTAGCCGGCAGAACACAACCGTTAAGTCAGTTGCACTTAGCTGTTCGTAGCCGTAGGTTCGACTCTCCTACTCTCCAGGCTTAGTCTCATGTCGATTACCGAAGCTGCAGCCCCGAGCTCGGCCAGTCGTCTCATCATTTACAAGCTCTCTGTCTCTCTTGGTCTCTCTGTCTCTGT